>CAUYQV010122700.1:0-14519 GCA_963574575.1 Galagoides demidoff | reverse complement strand
CTGCCTCCCAAGTAGCTGGGACCACAGGCGCCCGCCACAACGCCCGGCCATTTTTTGGTTGCAGCCATCATTGTTGTTTGGCGGGCCCGGGCTGGGGATTCGAACCTGCCACCTTAGGTGTACGTGGCTGGTGCCTTAGCCGGTTGAGCCACAGGCGCCGAGCCAAAGTGGATGTTTTATAACCGTACTGATAACTGCCAAACCTACTTCTTCCTTTTAAATGGTGAGTGTCTCATCAAAGTCCATGTTTGGCCAGCATGAAGATCATCCCACTTTGTCCTGAGCCATCAGATTAAATTATATTGGATTTCAGAGTCCCAGAGTATGCAGAGGGTACTTAAACATGTAGACACAGTTTAAGAAAGGAAAAACTGCATTAAAATTATACTGCTCATACCAATAACATTTATCTTGTATATTGTATCTTGTATCTCTTTTAATTGCAGAAGTCAGACATGACTTGAGTACTGAAATTTTAATACATTTTCTTTCTTAAAATGTGTGCACGTTTTTTGGCTCCTGTCTTCATTACTAGCCATCTTCTAGAGTATTTATAGTATTCAGTTATATTCTTAGGGGCACACGGCCCTGCCTGCAGGTACTGGCTCTACCATTCAATAGCCATGAGGCCTTGAGCAAACTATTGAACTTCTCAGAGGCTCAGTTTCCCCATCTATAAATCAAGAATAATGACAGTTTTAAGAAGTAGATGAGCACTTGTACAAAAGTATTTACTAAGTAATATTAATATTTATAAATGGCTGAGTGAGCACTAAGTACAAAATGCATTTACTAAGTTAATATTAATATTTATAAATGGCTGAATGAGGTTATCTGGCATTATGTCAGCATTAGTTAAATAAAGTAAATAAACAAGTACATAAAGTTTTTAAATGATCATACTAACCATTTAATAATATCAGATATTATTATCATTATTATTATATTAGAAAATTCAGAAAGTCTTATCAATTATAGATAATCAGGAAATTTACAATTTTCCTCATTAATAGAGTATACTTGAACCTCCAAAATATTTTATAACTTTTTTTATGTTCCTGAGAATAAGTTTTTCTGGATATATCAATTTTTATTAGTAATAAAGAAATAAAGCCATATGCCCGGGAATAACTGCTCAAATCCTTTGTGCCAAAGGTTTAGTATACTGTGGAACAGGAGGATATTCTTATCAGTTACACACAGGACTAACTCTCTTAGTCACCTGAATTTCACAGCTCAGCAGATTAGAAACAGGAAAGCACCCCCCTGATGGATATGTGAACACTATTTGAGTGACAGGCACACCTATAGCCAGGATTCAAGCATTACGAAAATGATCCATGTAACCTAAAATATTTGTGCCCCTGTAACGTTTTGAAATAAAAAAAAAAAAAGGAAATTAGATGGCCTTAAGGAACAAATGTACCAACCCTGAAAGTGACAGTTGACAGCTAAACAACAAAAAAGAGAACAACAAAACCTGCACTCACAGGACTTAATGCAATTGCCAATTGCCGTGATGCTTCCATCATCAAGAAAGTGTCACATCACAATCCATATTTTTTTAAGAAAGCACGAGGTTATACATTGCAGAAATATTTTTTTCTGAAAGCAGTTATAAAGAGCTGCTTGAATGCTGAAAGTTTAGTTACTTACAAACGTCATCTTCATGATCCCAAATTCCCATACAGTAAGGTGGACTACATTTGATTAGCTAAATCTATGACCTTGAAAATATCATTACGATATAAATGGCAACATTTTCTGATTAAGTGAAGTAGTGACTGAGAGGCTAACCTTCATAAACTCCTCTGTGGGTATTATTTTGAGAATAATAAGATTTCCCTAAGCATAAACCAAGTATCTAGAAAAGGTGATCTTATGAAGAAAAAACTTCATAGGAAAAGTTAGTAAAATATATTTCTGGCAATGCAATTTGGAGGCCCGGTTATTTAAAACTGGAATTTTACCTCTTTTTCACAAGTTGCTATGATACTAGATTAAATTATTTTATCAATAGCACCGTGCTATGCAATTATTTCTATGCACTCAGAACTTTAGATTTTATAGGACACATTTTGTCCATTATGACATTTAATGCTCACATAATAATCGTGATGTTAATAGCAACAGCAGCAAGGCTCTGTGTGGAGCACTGTCCTGAAATTTTACTTGTATTATCTCACTTATTACTTCAAACACTCCCCAAAGTAAGTATCATTTTACACAAAAAGAAACTGAGGTTTAAGGAAGTTAGATAATTTAGAGACACAGGCAGTAGTTCACAGACCATTCTAATACTTAATACAAACCTTGTGTTCTGGATCACAATGCACTGTTGCCTCCAAAGACTCTTCAGTGATGGAAATTTTTACTATCACCTTTATAAGAAAATTAATCTTAGGACAGTTAATAATTTCCAAGGTTATTTCTTAGTAAATGCAGGTCAAATTTGGGCCTTCTGACTACTGCTTCCGTGCTTTTGCTACCATGCTTGCCCCATCCATTTACTTTACTGATTCAAAGAAGCATCTATGGTTCAAAAAACTCAAAAAACTTTACACATCTTCTCTCTTACCTTCTCTCCTCTATGAGAGGGACCCACTTTCCATTTCTCTTTGGAAGTGCTTTAAATTTACTTATTCTTCTTCCTAAATAAAATTTTTCTTTGTTACCAATAGAAAAAAAGAATCAATGACCAATAGAAACGGTCAGTACCTCCTGGAGGTGCAGAGAAGCCAACAAAAGCCTTGCCACCAAATTCAAACGGAGAAAGTATTTATAGCCCTCCAGACCTTTGCGTTTCTGTGGCTCTCGCCTTTTCTCCTGTATGAGAGGGACACACTTCAAACTCCCTTTGGAAGACCTCTAAATTTCCTCTTTGTTCTTCCTAAATAAAATTTCTCTTTGTTACACTGGAAAAAAAAAAAAAACCCAGAAAAGAAAAAAAAGAAAGGCAAAACCAAACAAAAACCCTTCACACATGTTAATTCCCACAGTACAGCTGCAAAGTGCCTAGCAAAAGACTTTCTCAGGTTTATGGGCAAAAACCTCCCAAAGAAATGAGTGAGGAAGGGACATAGTGACAACTGGTGACTCGAGGATCCTCTAACTAAAATTCTGACTCCTACACTTGGAGACTTTTGCTCTAATTCTAAAATCCTCACCTGACCAGAAAAAAACTGAGTAAACCATCAGTGTCCAAGTACGACTTAAATAATCATGGGAAGGAATTGAGCCTGTTATTTTGAAGTCTATTCCTCCCACCGTAAGTATATAAGAAAGAATGCCACGTTCTGAGGGGATATTTGCAGTCTGGGGACATGGGTTATACATAATATAAACACCCCCACACTTTCCCTTTGTAGAGACAAGTGTCTGTTCCGAACTCATTGCTCCACTCTGACCCTGGTGGTCATTAGGGTTGCACAGGCTTTGGAATAATTCATAACCACTTGTCCAAAGTTCCTTGTTAGACAACAAAGAGAACAGACACAAAAATCAAGGTGGCTGGGAAGTATGTTTCCACTTCTGAAGAGGTCTTGTTTCATCATTCTGTGTCATTAAGACCAAACATAGGGTTCATTGAAAAGTCCGCGGTGGTATACTTCAGTGTTTAATTATGACATCCATCATGATTTGCCTTTGACTGAGAGAAAGCTTTAGTTGAAGGCAACTAAATAGCAAGGTTATATGAAACGATGCTTCTGGACTCTCTGAAAGCAGCGTGCACTCTAGCCATGTCGGGGGTTCGTTAGAGAGCTCTTCCCGCAGAGAACCAGCAGGAGCCAGCGTGGTGGCTTAGCGGTGACGGTGGTGTGCCCCGTTGCCTGTGCACAGCTGTGCGCGATGCCTGATAAAGAAATAAACATGGAATCCTCTTCTTGCTGAAGCCAGGAAGGAAAGAAAAGAAAGTGAAGACGTTTCCAAATGTAGCATTTTCCTATACTCAGCTCCTTCCAGAGTCAAATGGGGGAGAGGGAGGCACAAAATTAATTTTCCAGAATAGAATAATTTTCCTACAAATTAATTTGGTTTGAAAAGAAGTCTTTGATGATTACCTGGGAGAGAAACATTTCCTCTTTCATGTAAATTAAATCCAACATTGGCAATATCATTTTTGTCATCCTAGAACGACTTACAGTGAATTCGCCAATTGCCTTCTTTTCGTTATTATTTTACATCTTGTTTTTATTTTAACGAAGATGAACTTTTACTGGAAAGTTACCTGCTAGATTGAAATTTTTCTTCTTAAGATAAGTTTTAGGGTTATTGATGTGTTTTGTCTTTGTTTTGTTACCAAGAGCATTCATGAAGGGTCTGTATTTATGTTACCAGGATTTCTAGACCTTACTCTGGTTATTGCTACATGGAGGGTAAAATTCTGTAAGTATTTACTCCAGAGAGTTCCTTTTTTCATTTAATACTTAAAAAAAAAGTTAAGAGAGCAGTTTCAAGCAAACTGAATCCATTCTGCAACATCTCAACCTTAACTTATAAACACACTGATGGCAAGGGCCACGGTTTATTGGGCTAATCTGTGCAACATTTAGCCAAATCTAAGTACACTTAAATATTTATTATGTGTTATTCAATAATTACGATAGTTTGGTAGCCTGTCTCTCCTTCTAAAGTTAAAAAAAAAAGTATGTACACCACTTCATAAAATATTTATTTTATTAATCAAAAGGTAGACAATCTTAAATTTGAAGTAAATAAATTTACCAAACAAAGATGTTATTAGAAACAGTTTATTGTCCTGCGATCAGCGTTGGCTAAGACCACACTTTAGGATGGATTATAAAAACACTCATGCACATAAGCACAGAGAATTTCGTCTATTTTACTTATAGATGTTTCACAAGCCTCTTGAATAATTCCTGGCCAAAAAAAAAAAAGTTGGTGCTCAATTAGAATTTGTTTTAATCACTCTGTTTACCATTATTATTCAATCCAGATACAAATGCAGAGCTTTTAACTATTCAACATACACCAGCAGGTACACGCACACACACATACTCACACACACAAAAACGGGAGCTTTTCATCCAGGGACACCCTTCAGAGCTACTGTGGACCTGCCCTTCCTGACAAGAGTAGTTTTAGCCTTTTCTTCAGTCATGAAACACCTGTATAATCTTTTAATGATGATTTTCATTGCTCCAATTAGCCAGAACTGGTATCTCTAGCTTGCATCAAGAAATCCTAATGGAAATATTAATTATATCTTGAATTATCACTCTCCTAACTCTAGTCAATAAATGAAATAATCTAGGACATTGTTGAGGGACGGGGTGTGTGTGTGTGTGTGGCAGAGGAAGCAGTTGCTGGGCATTTTGTTCTTTCACTCTTTAAAGCCATCCAGATAGGACTGCACTTCTTACAATCACCTGGACGTGAAGTGGGAGCTTCCTGAATAGTATCTAGTTATTGGTTGGAATTTTAGATATGTGCCATATGGCTGCTCATTAATTGCTCATAATGATAATTTAACTACAAATAATTGAAGTAACTGGGCCTTGGAGCTCTCTTAATTTACTTTCCAATCACTCCACTCATTCTCCCTAATTTCTCTACCCACAGAAACACACACACACACTCCTTACCCAGCCCATTCTTCCTGGCCAGGCCAGCATTCTAGCCAGAGAAGGAAGCGGACAGTGGTCTACCCAGCTTCCATTTCCCTGCTACTCTTTTGTCCAGTAGCTAACAGTTCCCATTCCTGAGAGGTTGGTCCCCCTGGAGGTCACTGAAGCCGGCGTCCTCAAGAGGCTAGTACCTTTTCATGAGCAGAAATCACACGCAGTACAGCCACATGGATTAAATCCTAGGCTCTGAATCCCTGTGTTCTGCCCAGAAACCATCAAAGGCTTTTTATACTGGGAACATCACTGCAGAACCTGCTGCGTGCACAGAGACTGGGTTTTCCTTTAGTAATTGGATATTATTATCAGTATCAGGGCTTCTCAACAGTGGGTCACAACCCATTAGTGAGACTTAAAATCAATTTAGTGGATTGAAGCTGTGATTTTTTAAAAATGTGTCTTAAATTAGATTCTGTTGCACTGAAAAAAGAATCCTCTTTTCATTTAAACTTCACGAAGTCGGCAAAACTGAAACCAGTTATATGAGTGTCCTGAGCAAACAACACAGGCCCAAAATGTGCCATGAGGTCAGTTTTGTAACTGGCAATGTCATTCTCAGACATGTGTTACTAATACCACGTGGCATTCCAGGGCATCTGACCCTTAGAAAGCATTCTTGCCAACTAGTTGGTAGACTCTAGTTATCCTTCTTTGCTGCTGAAAGCATGAGATTGACAGCATATAAATCTAACTTTAAATTGATAATCACATATCATTATTTACACTTTTGTGCCCTGGCTTAAGTATTGGACATTTCTAAGGATGGATCTGGAGAAAAGTGTTAATATCTTTGTTTCACAAATAAAGACACTGAGGATCAAGTGGCTGGATAACATGGCCAAGGTCACAAGCACTAATAAGTAGGAGGGTTTAGAGACACTTCTCAGCACCAAAAGGCTACCCTGCTTCTTCTCGAGACTGGGGGAGAGAGCACCCTGCTCTACCCAGCTGCCTCCATGGGAAGCTGCCGCATTAGGACATCACGAGAAAATGGTCTCCCTCCAAGAGCAAAAGGGCAAAGCAATGTGGGTCCCAGGCATTCCGTTTCTCAGCTGCTCTTCCTGAGCGCCCTTCTCTCAGCTCCTCCAGAAAGAGCAACCTTGTGCTGGGTAATAATAATTTTAGAAAGTTATGCTGAGACTCTGTCGCCTTTGTTATGCCTTTGCACACAAGTCTCCATGAGTTCTCCTGTACTGAATTTCCTGATATCTTTTGTCTAACTTCTCCACTCTCTCTATAAAATTATTCCGCCCTTAATTTTAGTCATACTGTTTTCACTTAAGTCTTCTTTTTAAAATTTACCTGCTGGAGGCATTTATCTACTATAGCTTAAAAATATCATGACTTAATGACACTTAATAGACTGAGAAAAAAAATGATATCTAAACTATTGAAAACAGTCAGCTTTTTAAAAATATATATCATAAAATCACTCTCTGAGAATGCCCTGGGGAGCAAATTATAGATGGCTGGAGTTCAATACAAACAGCGTCGAGACGTATTGGGACTGGGTTATTACATGCTTCTGCTGCTTACAGCCGGCATATTTCCTCTTTATTGCAAATCGTAAGTTCAAACTACAAATACTTCCTATTGACCTGAACTTAGTAGCACTTCAGGGTCTTTCTGTCTTGCCTGCCAGCCACCTGCAATATCTGTTACAGGGATTTGGTGAGGTTTTATGATGCCTCAGATTTATTTTCCCACATAAGCCATGTTTTATGTTGGACAAGTAGATTTTATTTTATTATATTATCAAGATCCTAGGACAGTAAGAAAACAGAAAACACAAGCAAAAAGGGGGACGCGGTGCAAAGAGTTGGGTTGGAAACACTGAGAAAGTCAGGTTCAAAGTTTTGTTACTTGGAACAATCATTCTACTTCTCACCTGCCTTCCCCACTGGGGTGATTCCTGTGGCCCCTTTCTCTTCGCTACCATCCTCTATGTCAGGCATCTTCAAACTACAGCCTGCGAGCCACATGCGGCCCATCTAGGACATTTATCCGGCCCGCCAGGTGTTTTTGCCGCAGCTGCCTTTCCTGCTTAACAGCTGACTTGTCCCGGGGCCCGCAGTCTGGCCCTTCAACAGTCAGTCTGAGGGACATTGAACTGGACCCCTGTTTAAAAAGTTTGAGGACCCCTGCCTATGTGCTTCCTTTCCTTTCTTCCCCAATTTCAATTCTGAGGTTGAAATTAACACTCAGCTCGGCATACCAATTGAGACTAGGACTGTGAGAATGAGACAGAAGCAAAGAATAACTCACTTGAGTCCCTATTTCAAGGGGAACATTGGTTTGTCATTTAGACTTTCTCAGCCATAAGGCTAGACAGACTGTCAGCCACATGATGCTATGGTTCAGAATGTGGAACCATCAGGCTGGAGATACAGGATTGTAGATAAGAGCTCCAAGTTTGGAATCAGGTGGACTGAGATATATTTCTGTTAGTGACTAATAATGTGACTTTAGACAGATTATTTACCTTCTCTAAACCTTATTTATAAAATAAGAAAAACAATACTGTCTATTTCCATAGTTATGCAAAAATCAAAACTTGTTATGGACATGAAATGTTTAATAGATAACACATTGTGATCACTCAATATATGTCCTTTTATTATTATTAAAATATTGTCGTGCTACTACTAGTACTATTTAATGCTTTTACACTACCACATCAAGTTCAAGCTGAGAGGTAGGAAGGAGTAAAGTTAGCTAGAGTTGGTCTCATCAGGAAGCCCACCACTTACAGATGAGATAAAGGTAATTATGAAAAAATGAAAGAAAGTCAGAACTCAGAGAGTATACAGGTTTGCGGGCTATAAGGGAGGGAACAGGTGGTCTGAGAGGGCATTTGTGTCAGAGGTGCTTAAGGAAGAAAGCCCCAAACTCTCAGTCTAGGTCACAGGCTCCGGACTTTCACAAACTCCTCTGATGCAAACTGAAGGGCCTGGCTTCCTGCTGGAGCTATGGAGTGTGTTACAGTGCAGAGCCGAGAGATCTTATTAAGGATTAAAGAGTCCAAAGGTGAAGAGAGCAGGACCACTGCAAGTGGGGAGATGATGGAGAGACAAGAAAATATACAATGGAGGATAAGGATACACAGGGTGGGAGAGTGATCCAGAACCTTCTATTATGCCAGAACTTTCTAGCAGGAATTATTCCACATGAGGACACTGAGGGTGTTTCCTCAAAAGCCTAACAGGGCATACAAAGCTTACCTCACTGATACTACCACTTACCCTCATGAAACAGTCATAGTCACAGTTGGCCATTGCACAGGGTATCATCCAATGGTCTTAGGTTAAAACCTTCCCGCAACATAAATTTCTGAAAAAAAACACTACCATAGTCCACAATCCCTGTCCTCGTAAAAACTTCGGATTACTTCAATTTTCTATACAAATATAGGTGAGATTTAATACTTATCAGCTTTTTAATTCTAAAACAATGACCCTGAATATTATTTTATCCCCATAACATGCTGTAGAAAATCATGTTCCTGACGAGGTGCCCATAGTTCACTGATTAGGGCGCCAGCCACATATATCAAAGCTGGCAGTTTCAAGCCCTGCCTGGGCCTGCTAAACAACAATGAAAACTGCAACAACAACAAAAAATAAGCCAGGTGTTGTGGCAGGCACCTGTAGTCCCAGCTACTCTGGAGGCTGAGGCAAGAGAATCGCTTAAGCCCAGGAGTTTGAGGTTGCTGTGAGCTGTGATGCCACAGCACTCTACTGAGGGTGACATAGTGAGACTCTGTCTCAAAAAAAAAAAATCATTTTCCTGAAGCAGTCTAATCACACCATCAAAACATCAATACCCTCAATTGTTTATCTTTTCCCCCTTCTACCTGTTCTTGTTCCTTTCACACACATACAACAAATTAAATGGCTTTAGGTATGCCTTAAAGCTGTATTTTTTAAGCTTGTATTCTATTTTCTTATAATTTTATATATGTAAATATACACGTATGTGTGTGTATTTTTTACAATATCCAGCATTTGTGTACTCTTCAGCTGGTACCAGCTATTTTTAGATCTACCCTTACTGAATTTATAGACAATAGGGGACCCAAACCAAACTAAAGTAGAGTTCAAAAACCAGATTTAGGGAAACCAGCACCTCATATGAGCTCTGGCCACTGCGATTTGTTCATTAACCAGCACATAATCCAGTCAGAGCCACTGAGATCCAGTGAGCATTTTGCTTGGGCATTTGTCCTGGAATGGAAGGCTGGGACAACCTGTGGTCATCTTGATTCAGTGAAAGAAGGGCTGTACAAACTAGTGAGTTAATACAGAGGAAGCTGGCCTGCCAGATGGACCAAGAGATTTACTGAATCTCTTTCCACCGTTTGACTTTTTAAATGAAGCTTGAATGAAGCCACTCTTACACTTGGACTTTTTAACATGCTTGCTTGATTTTTTTTTTTTTTAATGTGGTTGTTGTTGTTGTTTACAACAAGAGCAAGAAAACAGGAAAGAGATTCAAGATGCAAGATGGCCGACTGCAGACATCAGCTGCCAGACTGTTTCACAAAGAAGGAAACGTTTTTGATGAAAAAGAAAAAAAACCAACAAACAATTAGAGAACAGATGTAATTCCAAGGGAAAAGTGCCAGAACCCAATGAGAAGGAAGCTGCAGAGCAGAACAAGAAGGAGCAAGATGTTGGCAAAGGACAACCCCAGAGAGATTTGCAGCCCATTGAGAAGGGCAGGCGGAGAAGTTTGCTTCTTCTTACACCACATCTCTGACAGCAGAGGGTTCCCAGGCCATTGGAGGGACTTTCTGCCTACCTGAGCACAGAAGCTGCTGCCATCACTGATCTGGAAACTGCTTGTGGACAGGACACATAGCTCCCAGGCCCCCTGAGGCTCTTCCCACCTCCACACATATAGGCTGGGAATGGCTGGCACCATATTGCTTCTCCACTCACTGTGCACCTTTGCCTTCCCCAGGGGACTTAAACTCCTCAGGCTTTGCCTTGTTCATTTCCCAACTCCAGCTCACACTGCAGGATTCACAGGGGTCCAGCGGTTCCCCTGTACTTCCGAAACTCCAGAGCCTGGACATTCAGGGCACATTCCCTCCAGCCAAACTGCTAGCACTCTCCCATACAGATTCTTTTCTGCCCTGCCTCTCCCCCACCTGTGGATGCCAAGAGAGACAATCGAACCACAACACTGAAGTTTCCAGAGAGTGCGGGACTTGGGCCTTTCCTCTTTGGGTCCTGCAGGGTACTGAGGATGCTCAGATTGGGAGGGTGCTTGCCCAGGCACTGTGCTCTTTGGAGCTGTGCATGCCCTGAAGTGGTGAGACATCAAACCTGCTCAGGCACTCTGTGGGTGACTCAAAATAAGCACGCTTCTCCTTGGCATGATCAGGGATTAACCTACTTGGTCTAGGGAGGTGAGGGAGCCTGCATAGGCAGATCAGTGGGGAGAGTGTAGTGTGGGTCCTGGCTGTGCCATGCTCACAGGGAACCTATAAAAACCCCATGGGAGGGCTGCGTTGTCAGCTCAGCCTGGAATCCTGGGTAGACAACTTCCTGGCCCACAACACAGTGGGGGGAGCTTGACTGGCCTGGGGTCTAGGCTTCCAGCGATTGCTGGGGGAGACTATGGAACAGAGAGTGGGGAGAAGAGTGAGGCTTACTGAAGACTAATAGTCTGTGAAATTCAGGTGGACCTGACTCCATAAACAGAGATTCTGGAGAAGCTCTGAGAAGAGAAACTGGGAGCAGATCTTTAACCCCTGTCAGCTTCCAGTTTATTTCTGGAAATTAAAAAAAAAAAATTATTCAAGGAATTACAAAGCACAGTGGAAATCCTTAAGAATAGGCTCCATCAGGCAGAAAAAAAGAATCTCAGAACTTGAAGATAACACCTTTGTGCTAAACAAGTCAGTTGAAGAAAAATAACAGAAAAGCAAGAAGAACAAACAAAGCTTACAAGAAATGTGGGGCAATGAAAAGAGGCCAAACATAAGAATCAGAGGCATCCCTGAGGGCGAAGAATAGAGTTGACAAGGGTTGAATAATTTATTTTAGGGATTTATTGAGGAAAATTTCCCAGCCCTTGCTAGAAATCTATATATCTGGGTACAAGACTCTACTCTTGAAGATTCATCGGAAGGAGGCTGTTCCTGGGGCACAAAATCACCAGGCTGGTGAAAGTAAACAAGAAAGAGGAACTGGTTGAAGCAGTATGGCAAAAACAGCAGGTAACTTACAAAAGAAAACCAATCCACTAACTGTTGACTTCTTGACTAAATCCCCCCAAGCCAGAAGGGAATGGAGACCCATCCTCAGCCCTCTAAAACAGAATATTAGCCAGACTAGAATCTTGTGTCCTGGAAAACTAAGTTTCTCATATAAGGGAGAAATAAAGATTTTCTCAAACAGGCAATCACTGAGGGAATTTGTGAAGACCATACCTGCCCTGCCGGAAGTACTCAGAACTGCACTGTACAATATACACCCACCAGTATAAAACCACATCAGAGCTAAAGTTCAGAGCCCAGGTACCGCAATGTCTCAAAAGGTAAAACAAAGTAATAAGGATCTACCTAACAGGATGAACAGAATCCACCACAGGTATCGATATTTTCAATAAATGTGAATGGCTTGAACTCTCTACTGAAGAAACATAGGCTGCTTAAATGGATAAAAAAGTAAAGCCAAGTATCTGCTGTCGCCAAGAAGTACACCTAACTCACAGGACTCATGTAGACTTGAGATGAAAGGATGGAAAACAATATTCTATGCAAATGGAAACCGAAAGAAAGCCAGTGTAGCCATTCTCACATCAGAGAACACCGAATTCAAACTGACAAAAGTAAAGCAAGATAAAGGTGATCACTATATTATGGTGAAGGGAATCATTCAATGAGAAGACTTAACAATCCTAAGTATTTATGCGCCTAACACAGTTGTACCTAGATTCATAAACCAAATTCTCCTCAATTTAAACAAAATGATAAGTAGCCACACCATAATCGCTGGGAACTTCAACACCCTTCTGACAGAACAGAACAGATCGTCCAAAAAGAAAACAAGCAAAGAAATAGGACACTTAATCAGAGCTACAGAACAAATGGGCCTAACAGATACTCACAGAACATTTTAACCCCAAACTACTGAATGTGCAGTTTTCTCATCAGCTTGTGGAACATTCTCCAAGACTGATCACAGCCTAGACTATAAGACATATCTTAACAAATTTAAAAAATAGAAATTATGCCACGTATCTTCTCAGACCACAGCAGAATAACACATTTCCAACAAAAACACTCATCTCTACACGATCCTTGATACTAAACAACCTATTGCTAAATGGTAGTTAAGTCAAGGAGGAGATAAAGATGGAAATCAGAAGACTATTTAAACTAAATTATAATGGTGACACAAGTTATCAAAACCTGTTGGATAGGGCAAAAGCATTCCTGAGAGGAAAACTCATAGCCTTGAATGGACATATCTAAAAGACAGAAAGAATACAAATCAGCAATCTAATGAAATGCCTCAAGGAACTGGAAAAGGAAGAGTGATCCGATCCTAACCCAGCAAAAGAAAAGAAATAAGCAAGAACAGAGCAGAACTAAATGAAATCAAGAACAAAAGAACAACGTAGAAGATACATGAAGCAAAAAGTTGATTTTTTGAAAAGATAAACATAATTGACAACCCTTTAGCTAGATTAATCAGAAATGGAAGAGAAGGACTCTAATAGACTCGATTAAAAATGAAAAATGGTATAAATTACAACGAATATCATAGATATACAAAATGATCATCTTAGAATACTACAAAAATTTCTATGTTCACAAACTTGAAAACATAGAGGAAATGGACAAATTTTGGAAACACACAATCTCTCTAGGCTCAATTAGTAAGTTAGAGAACTCAACAAACCAATCATAAGCACCAAAATTGAAGCAGCAGTAAAACATCTTTCAACTGAAAGACATCCCAGACAACAACGTTTGACACCTGGATTTTACCAAACCTACAAAGAATAGTTTGTGTCTATACTGCAGCAATTACTCTTTAACATTGGAGAAGTAATAAATTCCTCTCTAACTCCTATTAAAAGGCCAATATCACCTTAATACCAAAGTTAGGAAAGAATACAACAGAGAAGGAATTCTATCAACCAAAATGCCTTCTGCAAAAATTTGCAAAAAATCCTAGCAAACCAAATAATTTGTCCTGACCAAGGGGGCTGCATTCCAGAGAAACAAGGATGGTTCAACATATGCAAATCTGTAAACGTAATCTGCCAAACAAATACATGCAGAAACAAGGACCATATGATTTTTTCAAAAGAGACACAGAAAAATAATTTGACAAAATTCAGCACTCCTTTATGATAAGAACACTAAACAAAATAGACATAGATGGTACTTACCTCAAAATCATAAAGGCTATATACAACAAACCCACAGCTAACATCATACTGAATGGGGAAAATTCAAAACAGACTTGCTTGGAACTAATGGGAACCAGAGAAGGTTGCCCACTATCTCCACTTCTGTTCATGGTAGTACTGGGAGTCTTAGCCAGAGAAATCATGCAAGAAAGGAAATCAAGGCTAGGCGCCTGTGGCTCAATTGGCTAAGGCGCCAGCCATGTACACCTAAGGTGGCGGGTTCGAATCCCCAGCCCAGGCCCGCCAAACAACAATGATGGCTGCAACCAAAAAATGGCTGGGCGTTGTGGTGGGCACCTATGGTCCCAGCTACTTGGGAGGCAGAGGCAGGAGACTCGCTTGAACCCAGGAATTGGAGGTTGCTATGAGCTGTGATGCCATGGCACTCTACCCAGGGGGAAAGCTTGAGGCTCCGTCTCAAAAAAAAAAAAAAAAAAAAAA
>CAUYQV010122699.1:0-56517 GCA_963574575.1 Galagoides demidoff | reverse complement strand
GATCACCACTCCTAGTCCGGGTCCTGTCTCTCTGATCTCTGCCACACCCCTGTAACAGTCCCCTCATTACACATTCCTCCATTACTTCAACTGGGTTTCTTTAGGGACCTCTCAAATCCTCAGTGCCCTCATATGAATAATGAGGGATGCACTAACTCACTAAGCAAAACTGTGTGAGTTTCCACAATGCACAAGACAACATTCTAGATATTTGTAGGATACAAAATCAATTAAACACTCTATCTTCTCTGACACCGTGGAGCTGTTTTCTTTACAATGCATCGTAATATACTTTATTTTTACTGATTCACTCACTACCTGCCTTCTTCACTAGACTAGGAACAACTTGAGGGCTAGAACTATGTCTGTTTTACTCAATACATACCCACCACTCAGCCAGTACCTGACTCAGAGCTTGTTTATATTTACGGAAGTGCTGGGAGAATTTTAAGCTGAGTAGTAGAGCTAAGTAAATAATTAACTGTAACACAGAGTGCTAAGTGTTCAGAGGACGATTACTGAAGCCACCAGAGAACGTGGAGGAAGAGGAAGGCCTTGATTCGGACTTGGGTGTGTAGAATAAGGACAGACAGAGGAGATGGTAGAGAGGGGCTGACGGGGGCTGAAGATGAGTAGAAGTTTCTCAGACAGAAAGGGGAGGACAGGACAGTATTCCAGGCAAAGGGAACAGCAGGGACAAAGAGCGTCAGAGACGCAGAAGGGCGTGACCTTCGGGGGGGTTGAGCATCCTGGGCCTGATGTACGGTGGGACGGGGAGGGGGAGGCCTAGGAAGAGCAGAGGTGAGAGAGGTAAGAAGGTAAGTTAAAGGAAGAATGGTGCCCACTCCTGAATCAGTTAGGGCTGCAGTCCCCAACCCCCAGGCCAGGGGACGGCACAGGTCAATGGCCTCTTAGGAACCAGGCTGCCCCGCAGCACATACGTGAAGTTTCTCCCGTGTTTACTCACATGGGCACCTGAGCTCTGCCTCCTGCCAGATCACAGGCAGCACTTGATTCTCAAGGGAGCACAGACCCTGCTGTAAAGGGATCCAGGTTGTGAGATCCTGATGCCTGACCATCTGAGGTGCAGATGTAATGTATTTGAGTCATCCCCAAAGCAGCCCCGTCTGTGAAAAAAAAACTGTCTTCCATGAAACCAATCCGTACTGCCAAAAAGGTTGGGGATCACTGAGTTAGGGGACCTCGTTCTATCTCAATTTCTGTCTTATGGTACAATTCCTGGGGCCTTCACATGTCAGAGAGAAGCCAGTCACCTGCCCACGTAAATGGTCCATCTCAGAGGCCCTGGTCTTATCTTGCAGCTGGCAGGCTCTGCACGCCTGTGTTTGCACTTCTCAGCATTCCCCAGCAGGGGGCAGAAGAATTCTTATTTCTATTTTTCACCTAAGTTTATGTCGACTGCTGGGAGTTTATATATAACCTAAGGATTTAAAAGATAAAAACAAAATAATGTGCCAAGATGATTTCATAACACGTTCAATAGAAGTAGCACTTTCCCTTCAAAAGTAAAAAAGACAGTGGTGTGGCAAGATAGCCACAGGTAGGTGATAAGCGCATAGCAATGTCGCTGACCTGGGCCACCTCCACTTGGGTCCCAGCTAAACCAAGAAATGAGAAGTTGGGGGTAAGCCTGGTCTAAGCTTCAAGCTTACCTCAACTTTGCAAGGACCTTTATCTTTTATCACTGAAAGTAACCAAATTTTTCTCCAGGACGACCCTGTGAATTTCCAACAGACTGACACCATGGCACAGACTATTGAATCTATGTTGTAGCATTCAGAGATCAATCATGTAATATCACAGGTTGATATTGGGGACCTGTCTGGAATTGTATTATCACCCCGATGTCTCTCACTTTCTCCATGTAGATGAGACACAGGAGAGACATCTAAATACCCCCTAGGCCTAGACCCTGGGTACTCCAGAGACCCACTGAGTTTTTAATCTGCTGGTTCTCAAAGTGTGATCCACAAGTCCCTGAGTTCTCCAGGACCGTTGAAGGTGCCTGTGAGGTTGGAACTCTCATAATAATGTAATCACAATACTACACTATTTATCTGCTTTTGTGTGTTGATATTTGCAGCGATGGGGCGAAAGCAATGCTGGGTACAACAGCAGGTCAATTCCGCAAATTGGCACAAGTAGCCAACGTGTCCTTCCCCTCTGCACGCTTGCAGTAAAACCCAAAAGCCAAGAACGCCCTCATGAAACAGTAGAACATTTTTACCATTAATCGCAACTACTGAGTACAAATATTTCTGTCATTCTGTGCGAGGAGATGAGAAGATCCCCAAAGCACTGTGTTGTACCCTGGAACGGTAAGGTTGTCTCAAGGAAACACACTCGTGCTCTGTCCCAAACTGAACCAGCTGTGTTCCTGGGGCAGGCGTGATGTTTACTTGAAAGAAGGTCAGACAATTTTCAGTTATTTAGACTTGAGTACTTGACAGTCATTTTCTCAAAAGTGAATGAAGTCGGTCAGTCACTTCATAGAAACCAACTGGGAGTATCAGTCACCAGGGCTAACGGTTCAGCTTTCAGGGGAAAAATAGAATTTTGGAAAACTTTTCATTAACCACCATTATCTTTACAGCCCGCCATACTCAGCCTTTGGTGATGAGATCCGTGGTGATAGTCACAGGCAAGAGACAGAATTTTTGAATCCCAGAGTTGCCACCAACTATCTATAAAATATATATTTTATGTTTTTATAAAGCCACTCCCCTCTCTGGTTCTCACACTACAGAACTTGAAAAAATGGAATTAGAAGAAATGATTTGTTTTAATTTTTATTTTTGCTTTCAATTTCTGCTGGCTTTCACTTTATCTTAGTTAGAATAAATGATTTTTTTGAGGTCACTGGAGTCATTTGCAAATATGACATTGTTCGCCTCCCTTCCTCCCTCCCCTCTCTCCCTTCTCCCCTTCCCATCCCCCTCTCCATGTCACAGCTTCTGATCAAGAAGAAGGGATACTTACTACCCGAGTAAAGAGAGACCGCAGACGCTGTTAGCCAGGACCTATCGCCTCCTCACTGTCACTGATCACTGCGTCCAAGATTCCCACGTACGTCAGTAGTCACATGGTGGTTCTCTACTCTTAAGATACACCTTAGTGCCTGTGTGCAGGTTCGGGTTCAGACCCATCAGCCCCACGCTCAGGACAGAGCCACCCTAAGGACTGAGGGAGGTGCAGGCCAGGCATGGAGAGGAGGCGGCAGCCACCAAGGCTTCAGCTGTCCTGTGGTGCAGCACGTCCACACCAGCCAGGTGAGAAACCAGGCATCCCTCTGGGGAGAAAGACGCCTCATTCAACACTCCAAGCTCTCACGAAGGAGGCCAAAATATCATGTAGCAATTTAAAAGCAAACCCCATCTGGAGGCCTGGGAGCACTGCACTCGGGGGTCCCTGGCTAAACGCTGTTGACTAAGGAACGGGCTGCTTGCAGAGATGATGGACATGCCAAAATCTACCTGGCCAGGGTTGCATCAGCCAGTGGTGCTGCTGCCTCCAGGGGCTGCAGGAGCTGTTTTGGGCAAGTTGGCCACTTCTATCTGTTGCTGTGGTTGAATTCCCCTGAAGTGTGTATAAGAGGGATGAGGGCTGAGGAAAGGAAAAGATAGTTTTGATCGTTTTGCTTGGGGCTGGTCTCTGTGGCTGATTTTCTACAAGAAAATGGTCCTCCATGTGTTAATTTGTTCTCTATTTAAAACTGTCTGATTAAGTCTCTAAATAGCTAGGGGACTCTGAGCAGTGTCCAGAGGGTTCTGTCTCCTTCTCTCCCTCTCCTTTGCATCCTGCAAAACCCGCAGCCACAAAGAGGAACTGATCACAGAACGGACAATATTCGGCTTCCTTAGGTCTAGATGTGGGGGAGGAGGAGGAGAGGGGACTGGGGATTCGGGGGCAGGTAGGGATGGAGAGAGTCCTGGAGACCAAAAGGAAATATCCTAGTGGGACTAAATTGCATTCAACATAATAAACTATCACTGAGAAATGAGAACTCCAATTGGGTTTTGATGTAAACACTAATATTTCCTCCACTCTGCTATTCTCTTCTGAGGCGATTTCATGTATATTTCACCAGCTGTCCTGCCTGCTATTATACTCATACATCAAAGGATCTGAGGGCAAGCTACCTGATTCTGAAAACATTATTCTTTTAAAGATTTATCCTCTCATCTTGACCACCTCCTTAGCAGGAAGGGAGAATTTTTCCATAAATTATTTTAATGTGCTATGCAAAGGGAATCTTCTCACCTCTTCCTACAAAAATTTTCCCACAAGTGAAATTAGACGGGGCCCTCCTGTATCACTGCTTCTTTCCTTTTCTTTTTTTTTTTTCCATCCACACACACTTAAGCACATTCATAAATGGTGTAAGAAGGAAAAATCAAGGTGGGGATAGAGACCGCAAAGTTTCAGAATTTCACTAAAACTTTGGAGGAAGTCCTAGAGAAGGGGGGTATGAGGGCTCATTTAGCAGCAAGAAGGGATACAAATATTAATTTTAAAATGAATTTCTTAGAACTGAGTGTAGACACTTTTCTGAGTGAGACCTGCAGACTAGTTTGTGTTATCATTTCAAGGGCTTACAACGTGCTAATCTTCAATCCTGCTCTAAGCCCCTAGTCTCTGCTAACAATCCACATTTTCAGGACAGGAAGACTCAAAGCCTCTTGAACCAAACTCCACCTAACATCAGACCCTGCCCCTAACACCAGACCCCGCCCCTAACACCAGACCCCACCCCAACAACAGACCCCGCCCCTAACATCCTTCCTTACTTAACAGACCCCCCCACACCAGGCCCTGCCCCTAACACCAGACTCCACCCCTAACACGAGACCTCACCTGACAGACCCCGCCCCTAATACCAGACACTGCCCCCAACAACAGACCCCGCCCCTGACATCCTTCCTCACTTAACAGACCCCCCAACACCAGGTCCTGCCCCCTAAACCAGACTCCACCTCTAACACAAGACCTCACCTGACAGACCACGCCCCTAACACATGACCCAGCCCCTAACACCAGGCCCTGCCCCTAATAACAGACCCCGCCCCTAATACCAGACTCCACCCCTAAACTTCTAAACTTCTCACCCAGTCACCAGGCTCAGTGGCTGACTCAGGCAATCCTAGCCCTCTGGGAGGCTACATTGGGAGGATCCCTTGAGTTCAGGAGCAGGAGAAACAGCTGACCCGTCTCTACTAAAAACAGAAAAATTAGCCGGGCATTCTGGCGGGCCCCAGTAGTCCAAGCTACTGAAGAGGTTGAGGCAGGAGGATCGCTTGAACCAGGAATCAGATTGTTGTAAGCTAGATTGACACCACATGACACTGAACCTGAGCAACAGAAGGAGACACTGTCTCAAAATAAAAATCAAGGAAAAAGGGTGGTGTCTGTGGCTCAAAGGAGTAGGAGTAGGGTGCTGGCCCCATATGCCAGAGGTGGCAGGTTCAAACCCAGCCCCAACAACAAAAAAAAGTGAGATTCTGTCTCCACAAAAAAAAAAAAAAAAAGGAAGAAAAATCATCATCATCATCATCATCATCATCATAAATAAATAAATAAATAAATAACTTCTCACCCAGCTGCTGGTCCTTGGTTTGTCCAGACAGGTCAAAACCCGAGTGAAAGGAAGCCCATGATCACCCGGCAACCCTTCCTCATCTTAAATCTCACAGATCCTTCCCAAGGCCCCATCCCTTGCAGATGAGCTACTGACCCCACATAGAGTAACACATCGCCAAGCCCAGAATAGACGGCAGCGTTCCAGAAACACCAGCACCAGTAGGCTAGTTCAGCCTACATTCTGTTCCAGTCGGGATCTGGGGCTACCACAGCAACCACATCATGGATCCCAAGGACTATACCCATGCCACACCTGGATGCTGCCTGGGTTAGCTGAGAATCTCCGCAGCCTGTCCATGGCTGGGTTTCTGCCTTGTTCTGACACCACCATGGGCAGTCGACATGTAACTGGAGTGCTGGGGACCGATCCTGGACACCCCAGCAGGCCCCTGCTATCTTCAGCATAACCACATCCTCCTGGTGTCGGCCTGGCAGCGGGCCTTCCTAGGTCTGCAGAGATCACTGTGGAGACTACTGGGCCAGAACCTGACCATCCCACGGGGTGAATCCAGTTCCTGTCCACATTCCCTGTCTGCCTGTCTCTTTCTGGCTGCTCTAGCCTCTAAGAGTTCTTCAGGGTATCAGAAAACCTGAGCTGGGACAGATGGTTTGCTTCATACAGAAAGAAGTAACCAGGCGGTAGGTCCATTTGGGCCCAGGCTACCCTCCAGGAAGTCCTTTTCCAACCCGCATGCCCCTTTGATAAGCCTAGACAGCTTTTCACGGTCTCAAAAAAGCAAAAAGCTGCATCACATTCTTATAGTAATAAAAGGTCTTTTGGAGCCTTATTCCGTGGGCCCTGCAAGATCTCCAGCCACGTGTGGGCACTTCAGACTTGAAGCAGGCATTAGTGCTCATTTTTACAGGATTTAAATGACGGCTTTGGGTCCTATCTATCTGCTGTACGGTTTTTTTTTTTTAAGTCTTATGCTCAAAAAAGGTCATTTACAGAGCAGTTTGTGATCATTAATACGAGATAGATCTTCAAAGCAGTTCCCGAATTGAGAAAAATTTGCTGGATATGTTTGTCAAACCGGCTAACCATGAGCAGGGTTTGATCACTTGGATGTGTCAGTCGAAGACAAGGCTGAAAGACATTGCTTTAAACTTTTCTTTGAAAGACCTGTTTTCCTTAAATCTCTTGTATTAGGGCTTGTTGTCAGGAAGGCGCCGACAGCAAACAAAACAAAACACAGAAATGGTCCTGATCCAGAGAAGAGGGAGTGAGGGGGAGAGAGACGGCCCTGCTAGTCCGGGACAAGGGCCCACCAACCTGCTGACGGCAGCCTCCCTCCTACCGCGTGGTGGCCAGGGCAGGCAGAGCAGGGGAGTGAGAGGCCAGGGTTGCAGGGCTGAAGAAATGATACATTGCCTGCCCGGGTCTCTTGGCTCGTTTGTGGAGCTTTGTCTCCCCCTGGTGGGCATTCCCCAGCACTGCAGTGCATCCTGCCAGGCTCCCGAGCTGAGGCCCCAGCGGAGACCAAGTCTACAGAGAACATTTCCAAAGAAAGCACCTGTCAGCCAAACAACTTGTGGGTTTCCTCCCACATCCGGAAGACAGAAGCCCCCTCTGTCACGTGTCTGTATCAGTAGTTGATCTGTGGAAGCAGAAAAGGGCAGAGACCCAAAAGCTACAGGTTAGATCCACCAGGGACTGTCTTCTGGAAGTCTTTGCAGGGCCATTCAGAGGCCACCTTATTTTAGCTGTTTTCTATGCATTCTAGATTGCCCTGTGTGCTTAGGATGCACTACTCAAAATCCTTTTCCTAGGATAGACTAAGGCTAGCTCTTTATAAGAATAAATGGGAGTCTCTGAAGGGGACACTGATGAGAGACTCCCCCAGAAATTTCACCTGCCTCTGTAGCCACATGGCCTGGCATGGAGCAGGTGGGCAGTGGAGGATGTAAGAGGTTTTGTTCATCTACTTTATAAATATGAACTGAAGCCTTCCAGGGCTAAGCACTTGGCACTGACTGAAACAGACTCCAGCCTCTGCCACGCAGTGTGCTCTGTGTCCACCAGGGGGAGGTATACACACAGGTGTCCTTGATCCTGATGAGAACAGGAGAAAGATACAACCAGGAGGCAGGGGAATTGTCAGGGGTCAGTGTGGAGTGAGTTGATCAATGGTGACTCTGTGACTGGCCTACTTGGTGGCCTCAGCTGGAGGACAGGAGTGTGCAGATGAAAGGGTTTGGTCTGGTGCTTGAAAAATGAGGGCGCTTGTTAAAGCTGGAGCTCAGCTGATGTGAAGTCCCAGGGGAGGGGGTGAGGCAGGGTCAGAGACGTGCAAAATCCATCTCTGTGCTGAGCTGGCCAGGCAGCTTAACTGGGGCCTCCAGGTGTGGGACAAATCCTGGGAACTGCACCTCTAAACTGTGTGTGCAAATGCTCACCACGTGGCCAGGTTGCCAAGAGCAGTGGCTTGTGAAGGGGTGGCGGTGAGGTCACCACGGAGTTAGAGACGCCCACCCCACCTGTGTTTCTGGGGGAGAGGCACCTGTTATCCAGCCCAACTTCCTTCCAAAATGGGTCCAGAGTGCTGCCCACAGCCAGATGTGCCCTGGAGTGAGCTGTGATGGCTGAAAAGAAACAGTGGCTTAGATGTTAGCTGCTCTACGTGGACAGGGTGTCATTGATTTCTCGCAACACAGTGGCCAAACATGGCTCTAGTGGGCACATGGGATTAATCCTCACCAGAGGGCCCTGTGGTCTGGGATAGTCTCAGTCTCCCCAGGCGTACCTGGGATCTCAAGGGCCATCAGCCAGTGCTTGGAGGCTCTCTGGGGTCTCCTCTGTGCGGACAGGGTGCTTCAAGTAGATTCCGCAGAGTTCAAGGGGAGACAACGTCTGGGTCCTTTAGGGCAGAGTTGCCACACAGTGGCAACCAGGCTGGGCCCCGCTGCCACTGCAGGACACAAAGGCTTCCAGTGGCCTTGCCCAGAGTGCCCCCCTCTCTCCCTCCACTCATCCCTTCATCCTGGGTTTGGCTTTCCCACCCTCCCCTTCCAGGTAACTCTGGACTGCCTGCCATCTCTCTTTCCCTGCCTCTTCCTGTGACCATCTGCTCCCTCCCCTGGGAGTGGGGGGAGCTTTATGTCTCTTTCACCTCCTGACATGAGAATCAACATCCTCTCCAGGGGTGAGAACCATAGTGGCCACACAGTTGGTTTCCTCAGAGTGCCAGAGAAGACCTGCCTTTCAGACCACACCAGTGCTGCCCTGCTAGGAGGGGACTGGGGCTGGGTGAGGCCAAGACTCCAGCTCATCACACATCCGCTGGAGCTGACAGCCATTCCCCTTGGGGAGGAAACCACTCCCCAGACAGCAGAAATGTTCTTTGGACACTCAGAATAATGGTCTGTGTTGAAGAAGAATTCGGCCAGTCCAGTTCCCCTCTTCCTTCCTGGGGGAGGTTTCCCAGGCTCAGGGTAGCTCTAGGAGCCAAATTCGGGGCCAACGTTTGCATTATTTCAGGCTAAATTCCCCTGCAAGAGAGCCAAACCCATAGGCTGAGGGGAACCTTAAGAGATGTACTAGCCTGGCTTTCTTATTTTACTAAGGCATTAGCTGAGATCCAGGGAGATAAGGCTATTTGAGTCAATTGTATAAAACTCTTCTTAAGGCCCAAAGTATACCTTGGCAATGTGCCAGGTGGATAAAGTCAGTGTCTTATACCCTGCCATGGTCTCTTGCACCATCCCTTCCTGTCCTGATGCCTCTTCCCCCAGGGATTATCAAGATCATCCCCAATTCCCAATGTGGCTCCGTACCCTGGTCTTCCTGTCCCCATAGGGAAATGCTGCCCATCCTTCCTTGCAAAATGAGACCCCTCTTTGGGAAAATGCTCCTAATACATTTGTGTGAAGTTTTATCACCTCTGCCCCAGGTATACGAGAGGCATGAAGGATGGTTATCTTTGAGGATGCAGTTCCAGACAACTGTTATTCTCTTGCCTATACTTTTAGTATTTTAGTAGTTCTTTTTTTAATCATAACAATGCATTTCTAAGCATAAAATAATGTGTGTCTTTTTCGGCCTCATCTCAGCACATTGTAACCACCAAAGTTGATCAGATAAACTTATTTATAGGACGATACTGAAGACTGATTAACCACCATGTGTTTTTCTTCCCGACTCGGCATTATAACCTAGCTTAGTTCCTTAAGCCAAAATACGAGCTTCTGAAGTGGAATCCGAGGTGCCCCATGGGAAATAGAGCTCAAAATTGGGGCAGGTGGGCTGGGCATGCAGAGCAGAAGTCGCCCTCACACTCTACTTCCCCCCCCCTTCATATAGCAGGAAAAGGTCCTTAGCAGTTCTATGTTCATTTACATATGGGAGAGTTTTACAAACAAAAGTCTTGTTCTTGACCAGATGGGGGAGGAGAAGGCCAGCTCTCAGCCTGTCTTCTGAGCAGGGACAACTCACATTCTCTGTTCTCTGGGTCCTCTCCCATTTAGGTCCTGTTTTACGCTAACCACATGCTAGTGAATTATCTCTCTCAACAGTTGACATGCTGCCCCAGGTAATGTGAATTCACCCGTTTTGGGGAGGGCCTGTCTGGATAACTTGATTCAAAGGAGTTATGCTAACAAGAAAAAAATCTGGGTACCTGATGCATAAATATTGGTGATATTTTTTAGCAGTGGACATGTTGGCATTCCCTGGATAGACACATAAATGAATTAGCACATCTGGTTGATGTGTCTCACTATGTTCAGTTTGCCCAGATTCTTCATGGGCTTATTTTTTTTTTTCCCCATGCTGGTGTCACACAAAAGGATTGAGGGTCAAGGTACCCTAGGAGAAACCCACACGTACTGAAGAGATAGACAGAATGAACCAAGAATCTTTAAGTAACTAGCTTAACCTGAGTTCGCAATGAGAGAGACACGAATCAGGAGGTAGCTGCTTATGTTATCACAGAATATCTTAAGCCAGAGCACCATGTATCAAGGATCTTTTGAGGTCATCCAATCTAACATCTTAAATTATGGAAGAAACTCAAACTCAGATTACTGAGTCACTAGCTAGGAAAAAGAATGGTGTATTAAAGTGGCATGGGAGCTTGAAAACACATATTTTAATTGTACTCGCCATACGTACTAAGATTAAGAAACCCACAAAGCCTCTTCTCCATCTCCCAAATGGGGACAATAATACCCAAACGGAAAGTTATCTATAAGGTAGGGTGACCAGATGTCCCACTTTTGGCAGGAAAGTCCCCATTTTTAACAATTTGTCCTGTGTCCTGTGGTGTTTTTATAAAGTCCCAATTTTGGGAAAGAATGAACAGTCAGGAGAACAGGAAGGGAATATATGGTTTTCGGCTGCCATATGGCTATTTTGCCAGGATATGAGTTTTATATTATTTTTGTTAATTTTATAATGTTAAACTATAATAATAACAAATAATTGTTGAGAAGTGATTATCGAGAACTGCTTATCAAAGTTTGCATTGTTGTCAGGCCCTGCCCTGCCCCATTCCCTGCCCACCCACCCCCACCCCCCCACCCCCGTGTCAATGGTGTCCCGCTTTACCAATGTTAAAATCTGGTCACCTTACTATAAGGGGAAATGAAAACCCTGCAACTAAAATCCTTAACTCCATGCTTGACACACAGTAGGCACTTTACATTTTTGAAAGTGACAGAATCCTAACTAGAACCGAGATACTCGTGGTTTCGGGCTATCCCCCTCGCGCAGTGGTGGAAGGTTCGTAGCACAATTAGTCACCAAGTCACCAAGAGGAACTTTTCCTAGTCTTGGTGCCATCCCCTTGGATTCCTAGAAGAGTTGGAGTCACATGTACAAAACCATCACTGGGATACGGGCATGGTGGCAATTTGTGTGTCTGGAGCTGAGCAAAGACACCAAGAGAGGATGAGGCTGAGACCACAGGACAGGCGTGTGTGCGACAGCACAAACATGGGTGAGTGTGCACAGAGCAAGGTGGGACTTCAACCTGAGCTGTGTGTGTGAGCCCTGCAGGTCCACGGGGTGTGTGAGTGCATGTGTGTGCTCCCCGCGGACAAATGGCATTGCTTCACCAGCACGTGGGTGGTGGGAGCGAGCTTCTGCAAGGGTGGTGGCATCACAAACACAAAGGCAGAGGTGACAAAGACCATTAACTCTTAGGAACGCCATATCATAATTATCACGATAGAATTGCTCTTTCACTGCAGAGCCTAATTTGATAGCAAGCTCGGAGGAGGAGGGGGGACGTGAACAGTTCTGGCACCGTCCACGCTGATACTGTGTCTGTGGCTGGAAGAAAAAAATTCTCCCATCTCCCGAGGAACCAACGCCAAGCCCCAGCTTCCCGCTAAATCCCACTTCTAACAAGTAGTGGGGGCTGTTTAGCTGGTGTCCTTAGTACATATTAACAATAAATAAAGCTTCAATAAATATGCAAAGCAAAAACTAATTTAAATTGACATTTGTGTCGGTGGGGTGAGAGAGAGTCCGTTACACCATCAAGTGATTTAGGATATATTACCTCGGGCATCTGCATTACAAATTTACCTCTCATTACAGCTATGTTAACGGGAAAAGGCAGCTTCTCAACAACATTCAAGGCAGAGTTTATTAGCATAAATTTGCATAATAATTAGCTCTGCAGCAAGCCAAGGCTGTCGCGTCTTTCAAACAAGCAACATCCAATGTCAATTTTCTGTGGTTCGCTCCTTGTCCCTGTTCTGTCTAAAGCTCCTGGAACCCTCTTGGCCTTTCTTTTGTGAGTTCTAAATTCCCCCCACTGGCTCATTTAAGCTCAGGATGTCACAATCTACCCAGCTTGGTGGATACCAGTCTCCACCTGGGGATGTGGCTGTGACCAGAACCCAGCCAGCAATTCTCCTGCCTGTGAGCGAAAGGGCATGTCTACAAACACCACCGTCCCCTTGCAGATGGGCCCAGGCTGCAGAGATCCAACGGTCTGGGTGATTCCTAAAGACAGTGTAACCGAAAGTAATATTTAGTTGATTTTGGGACTGCATAAATCTGTGTTGTTTATCAGCAATTTCCTTTATAATTATGTTGTGTCTAAGCTAATATTATAATTAGTTCCCACTGCCTGGGCTCATGCTGGCTGGGTGGTCAGGGCAGACAGCTGAAAAGACAAGAATAAACATTATACTACAGATGACGCCGAGGGAAAGAGGACGAAGGCTGACTGATGTCAGGACCCTGGACTCCGTGGGGGCATGAGGTTGGCAGGAGAGGTCAGACCCTAGTCTCGACGTTTCTGCTAAGTTAGGAGCAGCCATTGATCTTCTCAGACAGAGGACCATCAGCCGTTTCCCGCACACCAGGGCCCTTCCCACCCACGAGATGAGTGTGGATGTTCACAAGGGGAGCCAAGGAGGGAAAATCGCGGTTCCCTGTAGGGCACAATCTCAAAGGGCCAACAGACAGAGGATGTTTTAAAATATACCACAGATATGTGTCCTATCTAGGCTGGGAGTTGCCAGTAAGAGTAAGATTAACCTTTTCCCATTCAAGCAAGTGAGGACAACCAAAGATTTTACTGTACTTTGAAGAAACCAGCCGAAAATCAGACATCCCAGTGCATGTGTGCATCATGTATGATTCTCCAAGTACATTTATAATTCTTATTTGGCTTCTGTTATATTTGTGTGTGTGTTATTGTGCAGGACACATAGGCAAAAACCATTTTCACAGTGGAGTGACACTAACAGTACCATTTGTGGAGCATTTACTACATCCGAGACCCTTTTTAAAATCAATCCACATGTTGTCCCTAAGAGGTATTACTGTATGTTCAGATTTATGAAATGAAGCTTTTTTTTATTCCAAAGCACACATTCTATCAAAGGAATAGCAAGGGCTTAAAAGGGCACCAAACCCCAACTAAACCAAAACAAAACCCCACTGGCCCAGGAGTCAGAGTATGTGCTGGTGGCACCTGTTGTGTGCTGTGGGGAAGTCACTCCCGGAAACTTGATTTTCTCAAACGTAAACTGTAGATAATAGAGAGATGTCAGAGGTGGAAGGAGAGCTTTATTGTCCGGATCCATTAGTTATTTAGTTTTAAAATGATGAAAAAAATTAAGACTCTCTTTGTAGCATTGCTGAGTATTTGAGCTCCTCTCTGGGAAAGTGCAGCTGAGAACATTCATTCAACACTCCAAGGACGGAGCACTCACGGCCCTGAGCACCCACCTGCTATCCCCCAAAATCCAACACATCCAGGAGTTGATCTTCCTGAGATAGCCCAATCCTCTCATTTTATAAATGTGCATTGGACTCAGGGTAAAATGCTTGCCCTTGGTTACAGAGTGAATAAGTAGCTAGGTCAGGACGGCATGTCCAGGACAGCCAACAACCCCAGTCACTCCATATCCTCACGAGGACACGTGTACTCATTCATGGTACTCAGACCGGGGTGGGCAAAATAAAGCTATTCAATGGAAAGTTAAAAACCACTTGTTGGAGGGTGAGATGGGGGCAGATAGATAATCAGCACTTATTCCTTTAATGGTGATAAGAATATTCTAGAACTAGATAATGATGGGTTCATAATTTTATGAAAATACTAAAACCAAAAATTGTACACTTCCTAATGGTGAATTTGATGGTATCTGAGTAATATCTTGATGTTGTTTTTTTTTTTTTAATATTCTACTCTGCCAATCAAAGTGCTGTGAAAAAACTTTGCATTTAAGGAAATAAACGAGACACTGAGCATTTAAAATAATTCAAAGGCAACGGGAGCATAATTCTCCTCTAAGTTTTAAGGAGGACCACAAGCAATTAGAGACAGAAAATAGAAAAACAAGGTCTGGTTAACTTGACCAAAATGAATGGACCAGTGACTTATGCCTATGGCTGTTATCAAAGAAAAAGCCCATCCTCAGACTTCTCTGCTTGTATCTAGGGACTGCTTGACGATCAGATGTGAAATTAGTCTATATAGTATAAAATGTATTTTAGAACTACTCTATTATTACCAATTAGAGAATTAGAACTCACTGTCTATTAGGGAAGAGTTAAGTGCTAATGGGACTGAATTGTCTCTTATTGCTGTGCTGGTCCAGACAGGGGACAGAGCAGCATGCCATGGAGCAATCAGAGACAGGTGCTCACCTGGGCTTCACACACCACTGGCAAATCGTTCCCTCAAAGACACAGAGGTTCTAAGGACCAAAGTACGCATTACAGAGATCTGGTGCTAACTGAGCATTAGAATACAGGATTTACTGACATTGCACATCTCGGCCTGGAGAGCAGAGTCTCAGAGAAGGGTTGGCGTGAAGACAGATTATCTGTGGCTCTGTTTTATCTTTTTATTTGTATAAATTTAGGGGTTCCAAGTGAAGATTTGTTACATGGACACATTGCGTGGTGGTGCAGTCTGAGCGTTTAGCGTGTCCATCGCTGGAGTAACGGGCCCTGTCTCCATTAATTCATCTCTCACCATCCATGCCCTCCCACCTCCCCACGCTTCTCCAGTGTCTATTATACGACGCTCCATGTCCCCTTGTAAGTAAGACTATGCTCTATTTTTACAGAAACATGAGCCCTAGAAGAAAGTGAAGCCAACACAAAGAGAAACAAAGAGTCAGTGGCCATGTGGAAACTGAGGTCAGCTGAGGCTCCGTCCTGCCCCGTCCTTCCTGGGAGCTCTATAAGATGCGGCTTAGAAGTACGTGTCTGACAAAGAAGAACGCACCCTCTGTCCCCACTCCCCCCTGCTTGTCAGGGCTTCTACCTGTCCTGGGCTCAGGTTAATATCTGAGTGTTCCAGAGTTCTCTGCAGCCATCAGCTAGACTCTAGGGCACTCAAGCCAGTGCAGGCCAGGTGAGGTGCTCTGGGTTTGCCTCTGGGAGAAGCATGACATGGCAGCACTGGCTGTAGTGAGGGGAGGATGGAGGTGAGAAGGGCACGCAGGTGCGGGAGATGACGGATTTCCAAAGACTTCTGGGACCCAAGGAAAGCAGGGCCAAGTGGCTTTCCTAGCTGGACTCCAACGACGGAAACCCAAGGCCTCCCAGAAGAAGGAGAAGGGGGCCCTTCTCTGCACCACTCAAATTACTTGCCCTGGAATAGAATCAGGACTGAACCTGCCATTTACTCAACCCACCCCAGACTCTGGATGACAGGTTTTCGGAGGGTGAGGAACCATGCCAGCCCCACTCATCCCCGAGTTCTCGGCATGCAGGGCTGAGCCTGCCACATGACTGGCTCTCAGTAATCGCTTGTGCACAGGAAGTCACCTTGTCACAGGGATATGAAACACCTGCTTGTCCCAATATCCTGACCCTCACGAACACTTTTGCCCAGCAATCACAAGCAACTACAATAAAAACTTACTATTTATTGACCCAAACACAGCACTGTGTACTTCACATATTTCTATATGTTATCTCATCGAAAACTCACAAGCCCCTTCCAGGAAGCACAGTGAATTATCATACTCGCTTTGTACATAAAGAAGCAGCTTAGGATACGGCCCCAAGCCGGCAGAGGTCGCCCAGAAAGGATTGAAAACCACTTTGACTTATTCCAGAACGTATATTCTTAAATATTAATTCATCCCCCAACCCATGCCATCCATTCTCTACATGAACGACTCCAGTAATGGGAATCTCATTCATTATTTGCCGAGATAACTTGCTCAATCTTTAGAGAGCCCTTGGGGCCATACGGAATAAGTCGATCTACATTTCTTTCCCTCAATATGCAAATCTATTTGAAACATCTATATCTTTCTAGGGCTCATTTCAAACGATAACCTTTTATTTTTCTAAGACCACTAAGTAAAAGAGCTACTTTTCTTCCCTGACGTCTGGCCTCAGACGTTATATCTGGGGTTAATGTATCACACGTGAGCCAGACTAGAAGGGTCTGGTCTTCAGACTAGACACTCAAGTCCCTTCTGATTCGGAGACTGTGTCTGGCTCTTAAACAATGGTGGCCTGGATCTTTACTTTGGCTGCCAGGAGGTTTGGGTTTTCACAACTCTACTCTCCATTTCTGGTATGAATTAATTACAATATATTTCTCTGTGTTCTAACTCTCTTTACGGGGACAAGAGTTAGTCCTCAGCTGGAAGGTGAGCATACGTAGACTGACAAGGCCAGACTTTAGAAGTCCTTGGGTTCCTTTCCCAGGAAGAAAGAAATTTCGGCCTGGGGAATCAAAGGATACCCTCTAGCTAGTCAGCACTCTTGCCCCCAGGGTCTCTAGCAAAGATTTGGTTCACAGACTGTGAGCTGTGGGCTAGTCTGGCTCTTGTTAATCTAATTTGTTTGTTTACTCTTTGAAAAGATAGGATGAGTAATATTAAATATGGCCCTCTCTGGGATCAAGCATCATTATCCAATCTCTTGGGGAGATCGTGTTTCTAAACCCTGTAAATTCTGGTACAGGTGGGAGCAAAGCTATCAGAAGTCACATCTTTCAGCCTTATTTTCAAAAATTGTCAGTAGTGAAGCCCAGAGTTCGATCACCATGTGCAGAATCACGCCCCATCATCCCTGGCTATCCACCAACACACTTGGTCACAGGCATCCTCAGCTCACATAGAAATGGTACCTCGGTGGCTCAGGGCCCATAGCTCAGTGGTTACAGCACTGGCCACATACACCAAGGGTGGCGGGTTCGAAGCCAGCCTGGGCCAGCTAAAAAAACAATGACAACTGCAACAAAAAAGGCATTGTGGTGGGCACCTGTAGTCCCAGATACTTACTGGGACTCAGGCAGAGAGAATTGCTCAAGCCCAAGAGTTGGAGGTTGCTGTGAGCTGTGATGCCACGGTACTCTACTGAGGGTGACATAGTGAGACTCCATCTCAAAGAAAAAATGTACCCAGGGCAAACTGTTCCGCTGAGTTGAGGAGAGAGCAGAGAGGGAGAAGGCATCAGTGGATCAGACATCAACCTCTCAGGTGTCCCCACTCCCTCCCATCAGCCACAGCCACATTTTGTCACAGAACAAATAGTTGGTGCAGTTTGCTCCCCCCACCTCCCTCTCTTTCTTAAAGTAGCCGCAAGAGTGGAAAATATTGACAGTGACAGATATCAGAGGTGACTGTAGGATCAATATTTCTATGACATTGTCAGGATTGGTTTGGCAATCTGCTATGTGCTCACCAGCCTCTCATTACAGGTCAAACAGAAGCCACATTTCTCCAGAAACAAAACTGAGCTAAGGTTCACTGGCTCTCAGAGCCTTCTCCTCAGTACAGCCTTCCCCGGGGCAAGGTTCTGTAGCAGGTGAATCCCTTTACTCCACAGAGGCCTGTGGAAGGACAGGATGCCATTCCCAATGCGCTGAGGGGATTGCAGGTGTGGGACGGAGTCTTAACCTGGTGCTGGGGTTCAGATGCTGCCCAGCAGGCCTTGGTTCTCTGCTTCTCTGCTGCCAGGGCTTCTGCTCTGAAGCTCAGTATCCCCTCGAGTACCCATAGGTTATTTTATTGGCAGTGGTATGTCTCATACCTGAGGTCCTTGACAAAGTCTTGGCCGAGTAAAAGCACAACCCACCTGCTCTGGAGATTCTGATCATTTCTTCAAGAGGAGCAGCTTATTTGGGCAATCCCAGGACACCCAGACTCGGAAGCGCCCTTACTTCAGAGAGCTACAGACAGAGCACAGGGGCCCAGGACAACGGCCGCTTGGCCCCACCAACGCCTGCGCTCACAGATTCACAAATCTGTGTGGGAACCAGAAGGAACCTACAGCAGTCTAAACTGCCACGCAAATCCCAACCAGCCTGTAGCTTTTTTCTTTCTCTTCAGTTGCTTAAACTGTAAACTTAATACATGAAATAAGTTAATATACAATATCTAATGTCAGTCCATAGTCTCTGCCTCCTCTATGTACAATGATATTATTTTTTTGAATTTTAGAAATAGACTGTGTATTCCTCCATAATTTATTGCTTCTGCAAACATATATAAAATCTGGGCATATTTCTGGTTTTGTTTTGTTTTTTGGAGACAGAGTCTCACCCCATCGCCCTGAATAGAGTGCCATGGCAGCTTAGATCATGGCAACCTCAAACTTTCATGCATCTCTTGCCTCAGCCTTCCCAGTAGCGGGACTACAGTTTCCCTGCGCAATGTTCTGCTAGTTTTTCTATTTTTAGTAAACAGGATCTCAGTCTTTCTCAGGCTGGTCTTGAACTCCTGAGCTCAAGCAATCCACCTGCCTCAGCCTACCAGAGTGCTAGGATTAAACGCATAAGCCACCATGCCCAGACATTTCTTGTTTTTCAAACACAGACAGGATGATGGAATATATATTATTTTATACTTTATTTACTTAATATTTCCCAGACATGCTTTCAAGTCAATGCATATATACCTTTGGCAAACAAATTGGCTACATCTGTCCAATTCTCTATTTACTTTCCCAAATAATTTTCCCCTCCCCTATTCAATGAATGTTTCTATCTAAATTTCTCAGGTTTTCTGAGAAACAGGTAGTGTCCAGGACAAACTATTGACATTTCCCCACTTCCCTCTGCTGGGTAAACTTCCCTCCTGCCCTGGTTCACTCACACCACCCACTTCTACCTGCAAAGACCCCAGCCTGTGGGGTCCTGTTTAATATGTGGAAATATTAAGGCCCCGGGAGGAGGTGTTAATAAAACTGTAGATTTCAGGCCAGAAATAGCTTTGAGTGTCATGAATATAAGCAGCAGGCCACAGAGAAACCCCCCTCAGAGCACTGTCACAAGGCCTAAATGAGACAAGCCCCTAAAATCACATGCAAATGCAAGCCATCATCATCGTCATCATCATATCATTGTCATCACGGTCATCATCATGGTCATCATTGTCATCATCATCATTGTCCTCATGACCATCATTATCATCATCATTATCATTTCATAGTCATCATCATTGTCATCATCATCACCATGATCATCATTATTATTATGTTCATCATAGCCATCACCGTAATCATTGTCATCACCATCATTATTGTCATCATCATCATTGTCATCACGGTCATCATTATCATCATAATTATCATCATTATCATCATCATTGTCATCATCGTTGTCATGACCATCATTATCATTGTCATCATCATTATCACCATCATTGTCATCATTGTCATCATCGTTGTCATGACCATCATTATCATTGTCATCGTCATTATCACCATCATTGTCATCATTGTCATCATCGTTGTCATGACCATCATTATCATAGTCATCATCATTGTCATAATCATCACCATGTTCATCGTTATTATTATGTTCATCATGGTCATCACCATAATCATTGTCATCATCATCATTGTCGTCATCATCATCATTGTCATCATCATCATTATTTTCATCATCGTTGTCATCGTCATCATCATTGTCATCGTCATCATCATTGTCATCATGATCATCATTATCATTATTTTCATCAGGGTCATCACCATCATCATTATTGTCATCACCATCACCATCATCATTATTGTCACCATCATGTCACCAAAAATTGTCATGACTATCCTCATTTTCTTCATCACTGTCATCACAGTCATCATTATCATCATCATTGTCATCATTATCATCATTTTCATCATCCTCATCATGGTCATCATGAAGTGCTGAGGCTCAGAGAAGCCACTAAATCTCAGAGCTGGTCAGCAGCTGAAGATGGAGCAGAGTGAAAACCCATCTCCTCCCTCTCACTAAGGATCCTCTGCATTTCCACACATTTCAGCACTTTCTCTTCTACCAAGCAGGTGGAGACTCAAATGACATAGATTTTAATTCTCATACCAACTCCATTTGATTTTTATATGTGTGTGTGTGTGTGTGTGTATATATATATATTTTTTTTTTGAGACAGAATCTCAATCATCCTGGGATAGAGTGCCATGGTGTCACAGCTCACAGCAACCTCAAACTTATGGGCTCAGGTGATTCTCTTATCTCAGCTTCCTGAGTAGCTGGGACTATAGACACCTGTCACAAAGCCTGGCTTTTTTTTTTTTTTTTTTGGCAACAGGGTCTCACTCTTGCTCAGGCTGGTCTCTAACTCCTGAGCTCAGGCAATCCACCACCTTTCTCAGCCTCCCAGAGTGCTAGGATTACAGGTGTGAGCCACCACACCCAGAGTTGCATGATATTTAAAAGGTAGGGAGGGCAAATGTTTTGTGACCCTTAGTGATGGCTGGAGGTGGGGCCAGAGGTATCACATGGAACTGATTTTCCTGGCCCCTATTCAAACTACCTGAAACAGGTGGCTGATGCCTCATTTTTGAAGGAATCCTGCAACAGACGAAATCACTGGTTTCTGTATAGCAAGAGCCAGTCTCTGTCAGAATCTCAGCTCCCCAGGGTGACACTAAGGGAACTGGACAGGGTCAACTTCTGAGTTTTGTTCACACCTTTGCAAACTAGTTTAGAAGTGCACCTGGCTTGGCTATCAGGTCTGTGCTTGCCCAAGGGCATACCAAGAAGAGGTCTGTGCCCCACCAACCAGAAGAAAGGGTACTGGGGGTGTTTCCAGGACAGGGCAGCCAATCACATGGAATCGGGTTCAAGCTTTACAGTTCCGCCCTCATTCTCCCTGCGGGCTCCATGTGATACCTTGTCAGAGTGGGAAGCAGAAAAGAATCTGAAGTCAAGAGTAAAACAAAGCAAGCTCCCTCCTAATGTACACTTGCAAAACTGGATTCTGTATGGTTGTAAGAGTGAAATGTGAAAAGTGAAATTATAAAATCAATAGGGGGAAATGTCAGAGCACGTCTTTGTGAACTAAGACTGGGGAAGAATCTCTTGAATGTCTATAAATAACTTCAAAAGCAAAAAGCACACGGGAAAAATGATGAGTGCAGATGACAGAATTAAGGGTCTCTATTCAATGAAGGAAACAGGAGGATTGTTTTAACAGCTCATTGGGAGAAGATATTTGCAAGGAGTAAAATCACTCAGAAATGAATACTTCGCTTCTACAAAAAAACAAAAACTTCAAATCAATGAAAAAAAATGACTCCTCATGGAATACAGGCAAATGATAGGAACAGACAATTTAAATATAAAACTCAAACGACTATCGGCTGTAAGAAGGGAGCCTCATCTCATTAGTGGCCAGATAGATACAAACTAAAGAAATGAGAATGTGGAATGAAACCACTTTGCACACAATAGAGTGGAAAAATATTGGAAGGCTGGCTGGTGTCAAGTGTTGGAGGGAACACAGGACGATGAGAAGCATCCCGGAAGCAGCTACTCTAGAGAGAGAGAAAGTAGCACTGGATGGAACACATTATATCCCTGTGACCTGGCAGTTTCACCTGGGGGTGGATCTCAGCCCCCAAATATTACACCTGTCCAGAAGGGAGGCCTCTGTGAGGACATCAGCTGCAGTGGTGCTGTCGGGAAGGGGATGAGGATACATCCGGGGTGCTCATCAAGAGGGGTGCATAGGCAAGGCAGTGCCTGTGAGCAGTAAACTCAGGCACATGGAGCACCATGATGACCAGAACCATGATGCTGGGAAAATACGGGGACATGGGCTAGATTATAAAGGACAGCAGCCCTTGCCTAAGTGACAACAGCTGGACGTCCACACACATTTTGTGTCTGCCATCGTGCGGACAAACACAGCAGTGTTGTCTGCGGTGATGAGCACAGATCAGAGCAGAGAACAGAGAAAACAGGAAGCAAACAAAGGGCTGAAAGGGTGACCGGGTCCTCGTGTAAACCAGCAGCAAAGAAAGGAATCTGTACCGGAGTGAAATACAGTAATAAAATAAAAAAGTGCAAGTGAAATACAGTAATAAAATAAAAAAGTGCAACATGACTGGGAAGCTCGGGGACTTGGGTGCTGCCCCTGCTCTCTGATTCCTCCTGTCTAGACTCCTCTTTCCACTGAAGAGGAGCCACACAACCCTTCAAGTCACCCTGGGTCTAACACCACCTGCAGCTTCTGTAGCTCAGTAATGCTTTTCACAGAGCTGCGCTGACTCCAGTGAGGCACAAGAGGGCGCTCCCTGCCCATGGATTTTAATAATCCCAGCGGCCACTCCAAATTTAAGACAAAAACCCAGAAATGTCTCATTGGAAGATGACGCCCCTCTACGGCCACCTTCACACACTTGTTTGCTATGCTGTTTTTTTCACTGCTTGGGAAAATTCAAAGCATCACCTATTACGGGTTATGTCCAGAGGCACACAAATCCTTTTCATGGGGAATCCTTATGTTTCCCAAATGCACCATGATCGTTCTCTCTCTTGTTCATTCAAGCTCACGCCCATCCCAGTTTTACTTCTGCCCATCCACTGTACCCACCGCACCTCACCCAGTTTTACGTCTCTGCCTGTATTGTTCTCCTGGCCCCTTTCTTCTTCTGAATGAAGAGACATTTGCTGTTGGCAAGCATACTGGATATGGAATTACATATACTTTTGATACTTACTTTGTGTTTGTGTAAGTCAAGGGAGGCATATTTCAACTGAGTAGAAGGAAAAAACTGACTGTAGGACCCCGTAGAGCTAATGGTGGAGTCAGGAGCTGACCCTTTCCCGGAAGTGAGCCAGGGCAGACACCTGTGATACAGGGATGTTACAGGAAGAGCTCCCAGCTTTGATGGGCAGCTGGAGCAGACAGTATTTAAAATTATTTCTCATGATCCACTTGTTTTTCCTATCTGTGGAATAAACTTGTGATCTTCCAGCTGATAAATTGAAAGTCGCTTTTATGAATAGAGAAGGTAAAACAACCAAAAATCCGCCTGAGAACTCTAAACTTGTGGGGCCAAGAGAAAGTGATGGTGGACCCCGCAGAGGGCACTGCCAGGAGGGTGGCCGTGCACAGTAAGAAGCCTGTGTCCGCATTTCACCTCTTGGACCAGCTCACTGTTGTGGCCTCATAAATTCGGTAACCACCACGCACTCCGCCTCCAAATGCCTGGTGAAAGGTAAAAGGAAGGAAGGCCACGTCTTCTAGCACCTCCACCCCCCGCACCCCACTCTCTGCAGCCTGCTGCAGGCTCTCCCTTTTGCTCCGAGATCATGCCGGAAACATGCTGGGATGCCTGTCCGAGAGGCCAGGAGGATGGGTATTGCTCTTCTTTTTAATGAAGCTGCTCATTAGGAATGCCTTTTGAACTTCAACCATGTTAGCAAAACAGTTTTACAGAATTAATTTGACATGAGGAGGAGCACTTTACCAGAAGTGTCAGGGCCCATCAGTTTCCAGAGAGATAGGAGCAGAGCAAAGACTCGAGGAAAAACTCCACATGGGTTGTGAGTAGAGTCCCCATTCACGCAGTCCACCCACACCAGGGCCAGAGCCACCGACCATCCCCAGAGTTACAGCAACCCAGACAGACCTGGCGTTGAATCAGCACTGCGGGACGGTTCCTCTTAATCTGTAACGAGGGTACTAATCACCCATCCGGGCTTGTCAGAATGCAGGCTCTGTATCAGCAGGTCTGGATAAGCCCTGAACCCATCATTGCTAACAAGCTCCCACATAACACTGCAGTTGTGGGGACCACACTTGGAGGAGGAAGCCCAAGGCGGGAAGATTAAGCCCAATCTAGTGATTCCACACCTGCAGTGGGGCTATGAGAAGTCACTCCCATTTTGTTCGTGGATGATTTTTCCTAAGAAAGAGTTTAGGCTCAGCACCTGTAGCTCAGTGGTTAGGACGCTGGGTTTGAACCCAGCCTGGGCCTGCTAAAAACAACATGACAACTAGAACAACAACAAAAAAGTAGCCAGGCGTTGTGGCAGGTGCCTGTAGTCCCAGCTGCTTGGGAGGCTGAGGCAAGAGAATCACTTAAGCTCAAGAGTTTGAGGTTGCTGTGAGCTGTGATGCCATGGCACTCTACCAAGGGTGACATAGTGAGACTCTGTCCCCCCACCCCAAAAGAAAAAAAAGGATAGGGTTTAGTTTCATCTGTGGAATGTGTCATGTATATGGGTCATTACGAAAGTTTGGAGATAGACCAAATCAAGAAACATAAAATCTGGGCAGACGGAAACAAAGGTAGCCTTCTCATTAGCAGCTGTGAGCTCAGCAAGCTGAAACTTCCAGGGGTGAATCAGAAAGGACGACTGGGCCTCTTGCCAATGAAATAATGGACCATCACACAGTCTGTCTCAAAACTTTCGTAGTGACCCACATATAATGCTGCCTGAGACCAGGATGTTGCTTGAAAGGACACCCACAGGCCTGGGATTCTGTATTTGTATATCATTGACCCAGTTCCTCCCTGGCTGCCCTCAAACTAGCAAAACGTCTGCAACCACCTTGCCCATTTCTTGCTGCTGAGAAGCCACTGGGCACCTTGAAGATGGAGACAGAATTAGCATTCAAAGCTGTTCTTGTCACAAAAGAGTTCCACGGTTTTATTGCGTCTATCCTCTGGCCTTTTCATTCATTCATTCCTTACTCATCCAGCCTGCCACGTGCATGCCAGACTCTGTCCTGGAAGCTGGGGTTTCAACACAGAACAATCCCATTCACTGACCTCACGGTCTAGTGGGGATACAGGTGAGTGGATGAGTGTGGGTGCAGCGTGTCTCGTAGGGAGAGGGTTATAAAACATCAGCACTCCATAGCTTTGTGGGGGGGGGGGTGGACTAATGCTAACATTATATTCACAAACATGAATCAGAAGTTTTAGCATTGGAAGGCGCCCAAAGTCCAGATACCCGATTTAAACCATTCCTTGTAGGACTTTCCAGCAACATCCCAGTCTGTGCACGAATTCAGGGTGACAGGCCCCTCTGGCCTCCCTGGTGAGAGGGGACGGCCCTAACCACACCTCATAGGACCCACTGCTTCCGCCTGGATGGACCAAGGCTACCCGAGGAGCCTTTCTTCCCTGCCAGCTCTCCTGGGGAGCTCCCTGGCGCCCTCTGCAGAGTGAATTCCTTTTCCTCTGGGACGCCAGCACACTTACTGCACAGCTGGTAGAGATGCCTCTCAGGATGCTGAGTCATGGGTTTGCACCTGACTACGCGTCCTGCAGCTGAGGAGCTGAGCCCAATGTCCCCCGCCTTCTCCGTAGCACCCCTGACCCGTGTATGCTTGGAAGGGAATGAAGGAAGAGCTTTTGCACCCAGCAGTGTCTGTGTTCCCAGCCTGCCTTCTGTTTTATTCGCTCTGGCTTGGGGTCCTTTCTTCTTGAAGTGTAAGAAGAAGGTTTCTAGCGCCGTCTCCCAAGAAGCCTGTGATAAAGGCAAGATGTTTAAAGCGTTTTGCTACCCCAGGGTCCTGCCCTTGGCCGTGTGGCCTACTTCAGTGGTGCTTATGGTTCAATCAAAAATCTTACTCCTAAGGAAGAGAAACTGAGGCCAAGTGAGGACGTCAGTTCAGCAGTAAAACCCTGGGTGGTGTCCCCCCCCCCAATTCACCCCAGGCCCTTCGTGCTACTCTGCCCACCACACAGTGGATTCCCTTCTCCGGCCCCCGCCCCATCCCCCTGCTGCGCTTTGAGTGTGGCGGGGTCTCTCCATCTCTCCCCTGGAACCTCCAGCTCCACCCAGCACAAATCTACCCACCTTTGAGCCCTAACTGGAGAGCTCAGTCCTCTAGGAAGAATCCCTCGGAATCCCCAAGAAATCCTGTCCCCTCTTCCCTAGGCCACACTCAGACCCCCTTTCACTCCCACCACGCTTTGGCGGGTTATTTAGAGGCGGTCACCCCGCCCTGGAAGAGACTAGAAACCAAGAGAAGACGCCGAACGCGGGGGCCTAGTGCAGCTGAATCTCACTCAGCAAGTTCCCCGACAGGGCCAGGCCATGCAGAATGCAGGATGGGCCTGGGTTCTGGGCCTCTGTTCCCATGGCAGAGGGAAGTCTCCGGCAGCAGGACGTCCCCCAGACCTGAGTGTGGAAACCGCTGGCAAGCCCCCTCCCCTGTCGGACCCCCAGGAGACCGGGCGTTGCCCCGCAGTGATTGAGGTCCGCACGGCCCCCCGACAGTGTAGCCGGCTCAGGGACGGGTCGTCTCTCCGCTTCGTGCTGGTGGCCGACTCTAACCCAGGCACCCGGCTGCTGGACCCTGCAACTCAGGCAGGGAGCCGGCAGCATTCAAGCCTGGCGCCACCCTGGCGCCCCAACCTGACCCACTGCATGTCCGCACGGCCGCAAGAGGGCGCCCGCCAGCACTGGGGCCGCCAGGGCAGGAGGAGCCAGCTGGGCCCCACTGGCCACCACCTTCCCGACATGCAGGACCGCCAGGCATCCAGGGCCCAGGGGGATGACCCTGCGTCCCTTATAGCAGGCTGCACATGCCACACAAATACCTAACGCACCACACACACACGCCACACACACATCTCAAACATACCCCTGTTCCACACGTTCACACACTACACACATATAACGCAGCCACACCACACATGCCATACACATACATGCATACACTTCTTACACACACATCCCCCAGACTACACGATGCCACTCACACCACACCACCAGCACCATACCCCCCACACACTCGGCTTGCACAGGCATCAGAGCACAACCTTCTTTTAAGATTTCCTCTATTTCCACTGATAAACAGAAAATATTAATTTGCACACTTTCAGTTTGCCTTTAAGCAGACATGCCTGCAATCTTGTCAGCTCAGAATCTTCCTCCCCAGGGTGGGGCAACATCATTCACCAGCCCCCATCCCCTACCTCACAGTCCTGGGAGGGCCTGGTGCCCATCTCTGGTCACCAGCTGTGGAGAGAGTTAGCCTGAAGGGCAACCGCCACCCCAACCCAGAAAGAAAGTAGGTGGAAGGGAGGGAGAGAACCAGAGTCCTGGCCAGCCCTTGAACTTGACCCCATACAGCCATGGAGCCTGTACCCAGGAATTGCACCCCTGAAGTTTTTCAACCAGTGAACCTATTAATTCACATTTCAAAGCTGGATTGAGTTGGATTTTTGCTACTTGCAATCAAAAGAGACCTGGCAATCCTTATTGCTGGAGCAACTGTCTTGTGTCCTGGGTATTTACACAACTTGGTTATTAGGGGACATGAGATAATGTACCCAAGAACAGGAAGCCCAGGTCGAATGCCAGATGCTCTTAGGATGTGGCTAGGGGAACAGAGAGGATTCCCCTCCAGAGGATGATGAATTTGGTAGAAGTCCCAATCTTGAATACTCTCCTTTCTTTGAATTCTTACAGGGTAAAGAATTCATTCGGCAATTAATCTCCTACAGCCTTTGACATCTTTTCTATTGTTTTCCGGATTGTTATTTTAATCTTTTGTTACTAATTAACTTTTTGCCTGCTCCTGCCTTGTCTCCCTAAGTAGATGGCAAATTCTTTGAGAGCAAAGACATGTCTTGACTCTTTTCAACCTGCAAGCAGAGACCAGAGTACACATTCTATCTAACCACAAAAGAGACAAGCAGGGGGAGGTCTTATTATTAGTCTCATTTTATAGACAAAGCAAGTGACTAATGGAGGTGAATGGCTCTTACAAGGAACCATGTCAGTGGCAGAACCAGGATTCATGGCTGGGCAGTTCTCCAAAGCCCACTCCCGCCCTCCAACACTGCCTTGCACACCCTAGGCACCCCATAAACATCATTTGAGTCTCGCCATTCTCAACTATGGGTGTTTTAAGCCATATACTTAACATTTGATGAAGGTCAATCTTCAAATTCAAATTTTAGTTTCCTTAAAGTGAGGTTAAGCTATAGCTGAGAGTCTCCACACTTCATACTAGGGAGGCAAATATTGACCCAGGCATCTCTTGAGGGTGTGTAAACTTGACGTAATTCATTCTTTAAAATGAGATTGAAGGAGCTTAGGCAGGACTGGGAAGCCTACCTGGGGGGGTCCAGCACCCCACCACGGAAGGGATGTCGGGGAACCCCATGCAGTCAGGAGGCAGTTTGTGGCCTAGACAGGGAGGCCTGAATTTCTAACCCAGCGCCTCTCGCTGCACCTCTTGGGGTCCCCCTGTCCTTCCGCGCACGCAGCGTCAGATGACCTAGTACAGCTGTGCTTTGGAATAACGTAACTCGCATAATTTCTATTTAAAACTTTGCCATGTTTTAATTAGAATTCAAATTCAAGCACAAGAGAGGCCCTACCATACAAGATAGACGTATTACAAGAGCCGTGATGTAAAAATACTGACATAAAAAAACCGAGACCATATTGTTCCTCTGCTCAACTTCGCTTCCGCTACCGACAGGAGGAAGATTAAGGCGCAAATTATGCCGTTTAAAAACTGAAGTAGCCTGTTCCTACCTTCTTTTGCAAGTTTATCTCCTTCACTTCCCTTTGATGGGAAATCCAGTGAAACAGACTCTAACGTTAATGCCCATCCCTCTTAGATGCCACTTCTTTTGTGCCTTTGCCTGGCAAAGTATATCTCTGTCTCCTTAGTGACTCGTGTAACCGAACGCATTTCACCGATTCCTAGGATGTGACGGGTCTGCCTGGGACAGACACAGTCCCCACCCTGGGCTAAATGCTTCTCCTCCATGTCACTTGTCCTCACTGCCTCTCGTCAATTCCTCTTTTCTGTTGCTACCAGAGCCGGGTCACATGCTGCTCTGTGTTCTAATTAGCCACGTGTACACCATTCCCCATGCCAGACAATAAGCTCTTTGAGATCAGGGGTGGCATTTTCTTTATCTTTATAATCTCTTTGGTACCCAGCACATAGAGCAAAAACTCTGTTTGTCAAATCGATTCGAAAAGCTTTCGATACCTTTGGCGAGACAAACCCTACCTAGCAATTAACTAATAAGGCAGTGCTGTAGCTTGCTGGCCGGCATTTGTATTCTCGTAAAGGACCCGCGTATATGCCATTGCTGATAAACAAGCAATACGGAATAGAACGTTACATGAATTCAAAAGCACCTGTACCAAAACATGGGAACGACCCATGCCCATCCCAAAGACAATGTGGAATTTGAAAGTAAGACTTACGAAGGAGAAAACAGTCTTCCTGGGTGCCAGTATACCCCAGATCTGAGAGTGAACTACCAGAGCAGAAGGCCAGCTAGGGGATTCTATACCTGGCAAATTTGCAGCAGCCAAGGTGTCCTTGGACGCGCCTTGCGTTGCTTAAATAACATGTCAGTTCATCTAACACCTAACTGGTCCTCTTCCTGCTACAGTTAAAATCCCTGTTCTCCTCATTCTGTCCTCAGAAAAAAGCAGAGGACAGTTAATGATCTCCCTCTGCACATTTCAGGAGATGGTGTAAAACAGTGCCGGAGAAAGCCTTTTAATAATATATTTCAAATATGCAGATCCAAAGGTGATAATTCAAGCACAGCTCTAAGATTTTTCAAATACCTTATTCCATCTGCCTTGCTCTGATGGCTTCTATGAACACATTTTCATTTTCTAAATCTGGAATTAGTAGAATCTGCTTGAAAAGAGATATTACAGTCAAACGATGTTCTCCATTTGAGGTGTAATTATTTCTCCCCCGTTTTAAAAGCCCAACGTAAAATATGATGTGAATCTTTTTTTTAACTGTGCAAGGGACATCAACTTTTTTTTTCTGTCATTTTTTTTTAGCTTCCTAGGACTCGGGGAATCATATAAGTAAGAAAACAAGTAAGTTCAATTTCTGGTTTACAATAAAAAGTCAACCTATGGTCTGGCAAACATCTTCCCTTTTACCTCATCTGCTTACGGCAGCTGAAAATTCTGCTGAAATAAAGTACTTAATTAGCAAATAAAAATTGAATACAGTCAAGGTGTATGATGTGATGATTTGATACGCATATGCATTGTGTAACTCTTACCACAATCAGATTAATTAACACATCCATCACCACCCATGCAGTATGTTAATTAGATCCCCAGAAACTGTTCATCTTGTAACTGAAACTTTGTAGCCTTTGAGCAATACCTCCCCATTTCCCCTTCCCTAAACTCTGCTAACCCGTTCTGTTCTCTGCTTCTATGAGTCCACATTTTTTAGATTCCTTATATAAGAGAGATCAGGCCGTGTTTGTCCTTCTCTGTCTGCCTGATTTTTCGTAGCATGACATTCTCCACGGTCACCCATCTTGTCTCAAATTGCAGTGTGTCCATTCTTTTTTGCTTTGAGCTTTTTCGCAAACCAAAGCTCTTCTGGGTGCTACATGAACCCTTAGAACCTAAGTATGCACTTGAACCGGCCTCAAATGAGATTGCACTTAGAGTCAAACATCAAAACCGTTAGCACTGAGAGGACCATTTGAGATCATCAGGTTCAAACCTATAATTTAACACACGGCGAACTGGAGACCTAAAGAGGTTAAGTGAGTGAATGAAGGTTACACTTCTGCTTATCGGGGGGCTGAGACTAGAATTCAATTGCGGTTTACGTTTCTTTTCTAACATTTTTATTCCATTTAATCAACATTTTCCATGTTTTGCTTTTTGAAATAGCCATTTCCATGATGTTAATAAGCATTTTAGGTGAAAAGAAAAAAAAATAAAACATCGTGGGCCAAATACATTTAGAAAACACCAGTTTAAGCCGTTTTGCTTTATAGAGTTTAACTTGTTAATGTTTGGGGACTCCCTGAGAGAGAGAGATACACAATCTGGCCAACACAGTTGACTAAAGACCTTTTTAAAATCAATTTTTAGGAACATCTATTATTAGATCTCAGATCCCAGTGCACCAGAGAACAGTGTTTGGGAAATGCTGCTTTCTATTAGGGTGTTGTAGAAATGGGACTGAATTGACAGGCAAAGGCTGAGGCTCATAGGTCCTTTCCCATCGTGACTAGCTGTGTTAGCTACATAGCAGGATTACACTTCGCGAACTTCAGCATTTTCATCATCTTAGAAATGGAAACTCACCTCTCTTACTGGACTAGAGATGCTATAGGTGGGTAAACGCATGATGTATAATTATCAAATTGTATTTGTTTCCATATGCAAAACTTTCTGCTTTATAGCACAATAAAACACATATGAGAAAACGTATGTGATGAGAAGCAAAAAGAGAAATAAAATAAAACTGCAGAGCAAGTTAGCAGCAACATTCATGCAATAAGGTCTTCATGTTTTTTGTTTGTTTTCTTAGAGACAGAGTCTCAAATTATTGCCCTGGGTAGAGTGCTGTGGCATCACAGCTCGCAGCAACCTCCAATTCTTGGGCTTAGGTGATTCTCATGCCTCAGCCTCCTGAGTAGCTGGGACTACAGGTGCCAGCCACAACATGGGCTATTTTTATGTTGCACTTTGGCTGGAACCAGGTTCAAAACCACCACCCTTGGTTTATGGGGCCAGTGCCCTACTCACTGAGCCACAGGTACCACCCAGGTCTTAATGTAAGTGGTAAATTTAACTCTGTTATTAACCTGAGAAAAAAGAAAAGCCCTGGGTTGCATTGCAAGCAAGTAGTCTATGAGGCAGCAGCAAACCCGTTACTCAGGAAAATCACAACTTTTCTCAGCACTTTGTGCTTCATCAATTTCTTTTTTAACATAGACATTATGTCATTTACTTAGGTATTGTGTTAAGACATTTATACTCTAGTTTTAGAAAGATTCACTTATACCCTTATAAGACAGACCATAGAGGTGATCTTTCCAATCACCCTCCCTCCACCCACCCTCCCTTCTCCCCTCGCCTCCCCTACCCCCTCCCCATATTCTTGGGCTAGAATTAGGTGGTAGCTTTCATTTGAGAGCTGGGCACAGACTCTGAAGTCACCTAGTTCCACCTTTGCCTCTTATTTGATTACTTTGGCAAATTATATAACTTCTATAAGCCGCAATTTCCTCTTCTATACAATGGGTGATATATAACTGACCACCAATGTGTCTGTGACCTGGGCTAACGTGTGCCACCCTTGAAGACAGTGGGCTCATAGTAAGTGACAGTCACCGCACAAACTTTCCTGAGCAACACCCTTCAACATAAAAGAGCAACTTTTATTATTTTTTGCCATTGGCTTATAATTAATTAGATTGTAACACCAAAAGGTACTTTAATAAAAATATCTTTAAACTAAGCCAACACATGCCGTTGTCTTAGTTTAAATTAAGTAATGAATTTCTGATATAACCTAAGTGAATAACTTTTTCTGCAATCGGACTTCCAGCGAGAGTGGAACAATTGAATAGTATAAGACTTGTTTTATTGGCAAATGCCTGGAATGCCGGTAGGCTATGTCACCAACCCAAAATGACCCAAATGTTCTGACTGAAGTATAAGGGGAGGGTGGGGTCGACAGTGCTTATAAAACAGTGATAATGGGTAATCAAGTCCCCGTATTCTAATGACATTAAGCATGACTACTATAATTTCACCCCAGAAAAATTTTAAAGCAAGTGATACCAATCTTCTATCAGAGCAGTAAAAATATCTCAAACTCTTCCTGTAGAATGGCAAATATTAAATAAGGTACTTTCTAGGTGAAGCTGCTGATAGGCACTGATAGGCAAATGTACCACGATGTAATGGAAGGATTTGACCCACAAGATAGAATGGTTGGATCTAAGCCAATTAAATTTTGAAGGACAAGTGCCAAAAAAAGGAATAGCAGGTCTTGAGCTTTTTCTTTCCAATAATAGTGAACTAAACAGAACCAATTGCCTGTTGAGATCATTGCTACAATGTGACAATAGAGATATACAGATAGCATCTGGAAATATGTCAAACAGACATACGTTTGTCAAAAGAGGGATTCTGACAAGATTCTGAGCATTGAATATATTTTAACAATAGCAGTATCTCTCAGGGTAATTTCTTTGAAGGAAAGTTTACTTATCTGGATGGATGTTATTTTTATGAGTAAAATTATAAGCATTTATTCTATGTTCTTTATAACAAACCTCTTTAGGGATGAGCATTAATTGTATTAATTAACAAATTTGCTTCCTTGTGTGGAGATATTTACTGAGCATCGAGCAGGCGACAGCAATATACTCTGTGCTACAGGCAAAACACAAGGCTTCTGACAAGGTGCCTACCCTCCAAGGGCACATAATTTAGTTGTTGTGGGAATCACACAGCTGAATTCATTAAGAAACAAGGAAAAATATGATTAAGGGCTTGATAAATGGCAGACAATAGCAACTTATTGAAGTTCGGAAAAATGGTATATATTTGGAACTAAATCAGAGAAGGCTTTGTTGAGAAGGGGAGATTTCGACCAACACCACCCACCTCCAAACACACACAGTCTAGTAGCTCGTGGTTAGATAGAAACATTGGGGAAGGAAATTGAAGCAAAGGAATTAGACCTAAATTCTGATGGCCACTTTCCATGATTTAATAAACAGATATTTACCAAGTACATGCCATGTACCTGGCACTGTTCTGGATGTTGGGAATAAAACGATGAGCAAAAGTTAATGGGATCGGGCAGCGCCTGTGGCTCAGTGAGTAGGGCGCCAGCCCCATATAACGAGGGTAGTGGGTTTGAACCCAACCCCAGCCAAACTGTAATAAAAAAATAGCCAGGTGTTATGACAGGCACCTGTAGTCCCAGCTACTCTGGAGGCTGAGGCAAGAGAATCATTTAGACCCAAGAGTTGGAGGTTGCTGTGAGCTGTAGTGCCACAGCACTCTAACAAGGGCAACAAAGTAAGACTCTGTGTCTAAAAAAAAAAAAAGTTAATGGGATTTCTCTCCTTATGGAGCTTGCTTTATAAAAAGTGGGGATATTCTAATAGCAAAAATTCACCTATGTCAATTGACAAAGACTCTCTCCTTGACCAAACTTTAGTCAGGCTCTGAAACCTTCTTCTCTCATCCTTAGCCCAGTTTTAGCAAGGAATCTCGCTGATCTTGCTAAGCCAGTTTATGAAGAATCTCCTTCACCCTTGTTATTGAGGACACACTCCTCTTCTTCCACCCCAGGCACCTCCATCAATTTCTCAGTAATCTTCTACCCGCTTCTTCACCTTGTTCACTGATGACAGATCTCTGCTCTCTGTTCAGAGCTGAGGTCCCTCTTTCTTCCCTACTATGACAGTCATGTTTCTTATTGAAATAGACTTGTGTAAAGTACTCCTTGTCACTTTTATCAATATATTATTTTTTCTCTTTAAGTCAAAGATGAGAACTGTGATAACGCCTTGAAAAAGAGGTACCTGGGGCCATGACATCCTTTGTAAGAGGAAACAAAGAATTCAGGAGGAAACATTATTGAAGGATGAGTTGCACTTAACTTGGCCAATCATAGAGGAAAAGCCCTTAAGTCAGAGGAAGCTGCATATGCAAATTCCTGTGTGGCAGCTGAAAGAGCTGGTAGAGGTCTAGTGCTGTCTAAGACAAAACCAAACAGAAGTTGTAGGTGCATTGAAACCATACGCCAGAAACACCTCAAACTCAGTGCATCCAAATATGAGCTCAACATTATTCTTTCTTCCATCTGCATCTTCTTTTCTATATCACGGATCCCATGCCTGGGACAGCACGTATCTTCTTTCTTTTCTCTGAAATCCGATTGGTCAATAGGCCTCATTATTTCTGCATCATTGCCATCTCTGGAATCATGTTTTGCTCCATTTCCATAGTGGCCACTCCCACTGTGTTCTATCTGAGTTATTAATAGTTTCCTAGGTTGCTCTTCCTTTCCCCCTCCACACTGTCAAACATGATCTTTCCAAAAAGCATATGTGATAATATCATTCTCCTAATTGAAATCCTTGAGTGGATCCTACCATCTATTTTCCATTGTCCATTCTCTTCACATTTCAGAAAAGGCACTTCAAAGTGGGCACCCTCCTATGCTTTGCAGGTGAATGTACCTCCATTTTTGTGGGATCTAATGGAACCCTATAAATAGCCATAGAGACAGCAGCGTTTTCCTGGTTTAGTAAATGCTGCTCTTTTCACCTAGAACATCCTCCCCCCATGCCTCCTTCCTACACAGGGGCATGTGTGTGCACCCACATACACACACACACATGCACACACACTCTGTATCTTTCAGCATTCAGCTCACCTCCTACTTGAGTCAGGATTCTCCTTCCTTTCCCTATGGCCCAGCACAGTTAGGTGGCCCTTGGCTGAACTTTCACCTTTATACCTTTCTCTAACATAACATTTAGCACATTCACTCTGTCACTCTGTGATTGTCTGTTGGCCCCACTGGACTTTATTCAAGATAGGCATTTAATTTTATTATCTTCATTTGCTAAGATTCTACAATAACTTTAGCAAGTAATACTTGGCACTTTTGACCTAATAATAATTATTTTCTGTGATTGATTCCCAGTACATAATTGTGTATGATATTATTGTTCATGTGTATAGTACAGAACTCTGCCACCTTGTCTACAGATAACTGGTGCTTTAGTCTAAATGTCCCTTCAATTTCATGTGTTGAAACTGGACAATGCAATAGTATTAAGAGATGAGGCAACTGGGAGGTGATTAAGTGATAAGGGCAGAGCCCTCAGTAATGTTATTAGTCAATTAGTAAAAATACTTGAGGGGGTGAGTTTGCAATTTGTCCCTCTATCCCTTCCATGGTGTGAAGATGCTGGAAAAATCAAGTATTGGAAGCAGAAAGCAGTGCTCACCAGATACCAGTCCACTCATGCTTGATCTTGGACTTCCCAGCCTCTAGAACTATAAGCAAATTTTTGTTGCTTATAAATTACCCAGTCTGTGGTATTTTTCTACAGCCACACGTATGAACTAAAACAGAAATTGATACTGGAAAGTGTGGTACTGCTGTAACAAATGTCTACAAATGGAGCAGAAACTTTGGAACTGGACAATGAGTAAAGGCTAGAAGAATTTGGAGGTATATACCGAAAACAAAACTCTTAATGTTCTATATTTCCATGAATAGAGCATTAAGGCAGATTCTGGTGAGAGCTCAGAACAAGAGATCTTTACAGAGAGGTTAAATCTTCTTGGAGATTCTCTAAATGGTCAAGAACAAAATGCTGGTAGACATATGGCTGGTAAAGATCATTCTAATGAAGTCTTGGGCTGAAATGGGAAGGACCTACAGGAAACTGGAAGAAAGGCTGTCCTTATTACAAAGGAATAAAGAAACAGAGTGAATTATGCCCATGTCCTAGTACTTCACTGAAGATAGAATTTAAGAGTGATGAACTGGAAGAATATCTGACAAGAGATATATGTAAACAAAGTTCTCAGGGTGCTGTTTGGCTTCTCTTGGTGCCATACAGTAAATTTTGAGAAAAGAGAATGAAGATAAAATATATGATTAAAAGGGAAGAAGATAGGAAGAAGCCAGAGGTTATTCATCACAACAATGAAACAATGACCCAGAGGGCACAACAGAGATCATCCATGCTATCACTCTCATCACAGACCCGTGTTCTGAGGCCTTGAGGGCAGAATGGTTTCAAAGGAGCCCTCAGGATTCCTGTGGGACCTCAGGCCTCAGGACCAAGAATGCCTAATGTGTCTGCTCCCTGCCTTCTGGTGTAGCCCTTCTTGGCTACCTAGCTGTGTCTCAAGCCAACCTAGATGAAATTTTGGCCACCACTCTGGAAAGCACAAGAGGGCAGATGCTGCTCAGGTGATGCTAATTCTGCAGTGCTGTGGGAACAGAACTACCTCCATCTAGATTTCAAGTATGCCTCAGATAGCCTCAAGACCCAGGCAGGGAATTGTCCCAAAGTCAAGGATATCTCAGTCCTCACTAGGGAAATGTCTAGTAGAGCTTCAAGAGAAAGGCTGCTCCTAAAACCACAGAACCTTAGAGCCACCAGGGTGCAGTTCCAGCCTGGGAAAGTCACAGGTGTGCACCTTCAGTGATGGGGGTCAAAGCATGGGCTGTAACCCACATAGCCCTGGGGGCAGGGCTACTTGAGGCCTTGGGGGACCACCCCTGTCCCAGTATGTCTAGAAGGTGGGACATGGAGCTAAAGATAATCCTCAAGCCTTAAGATTTAAAATTTAGTCTTATTTACCTTGTTGGGTTTTGGACTTACTTGAGACCTATTGACCTTTTCTTTTTTCTTATTTCTCTTTTTTGGAATGGGGTTGTCTATTCAATGGTTATCCCACTATTGTATTTTGAAAGTTTAATTTCACAGGCTCACAGCTGGAGGGGAAATTTGCCACAGGATGAATTATATCTTGAGTCTAACCCATATCTGATTTAAATGTCATTTAGATGAAACTTTAGACTTTAGAATTTTGAGTTGATGCTGAAAGAAGTTAGGACTTTAGGGGTGAGTGGGCTGGGTTTAATGTATTTTGCATGTTAGAGGGACATTAATTTGGGGGCCCATGGGTATAATGTTATGGTCTGAATATCCCCAAACCTCATGTGTTGAAATTTAATCATTGATATGATAGTATTAAGAGGTATAAGCTTTGGGGAGTAAACGTATTAGGCAGGTACTGCCCTCATGAATGGGATTAGCAACCTTACTTCAAAGGTTGAGTCTGTGAGTTTAACTCTTTCATTTATTTTACCATGTGAGGTTACAGCATTCATCTTCTCTGGAGACAGCAATAGGCACCATATTGGAAGCAGAGAACAGCCCTCATTGGGCATTAATCTTCCAGCACCTTGATGTTGAACTTTGTAGCCTACAGAACTATGAGAAATGAATTTCCGTTGTTTATAAACTATCAAGGCTGTGATATTTTGTTATAGCAGCACAATCAGACTAAGATAGTAAAGGGGTAGGCATTTAATCCCACGTGGAAGAAATGGAAACCTTTCTTGAAACTTTGAGTATCAGAGAATGTGGGTCGATCACAAAATAGAGCTGTATAAGATCTATTAATTATCTTGTTTTCTCCATATGAAGAGGTTGGTCTATACTATAATATGGAATTAAAAAATCCAATACACAGTAATGGTAAAAATGATGGGGACAGAAGAGAGAGAGAGATGAATGTTCTGGTAATAGCACTTGAGTTCCTACTATAAGTTATTCCTGAGACCCAGCTGTACCCATTTCCATCCTATAATCTGATTATAAAGATATCCAGTATTCATCTGATAAGCCCAACCATTTTTCTAAACTACTTTGAGTGGGAGTCTGGGACTCGCAGCAGAAGTTCTTGAAAAATGCATAGTAATCACAATTCTTCAGCAATTGTTACATGACCACAAATTTGAGTAATTTATGAGTAAGCTCTCATGTAATGCACACAATAATCTGTAAAATTGGTATTACTCTCCGAAAATGAAACCTAAATTCAAACCCAGTTCTGCCTGTCTCAAAAGCCTGGTAGTCATTCATTAAATGTAGCTTAGAAAAACGCTGGTTCACTGGAGGTGAGGGCATTTTCCAGGTAACATGTCAAATAAATGTTGAGTATAGATTTTGTAGGGTCTGTATAGTGAAGTTAGAAATCTGTACTTAATTTACTTTTTTTTTTTTTAAGAGGAGCCATCATTCTCGATGCGGTATAAAAAGAAGGAATCATAACACAAATGCAATTTGTGCGTTACCTTCAGTCAATTCAATTCACCTAAAAAACAAAAGATAAACCCTAATTTTTGTTTCATAGGAAACATAAAATTAAGCCAAAGTAAAGTATGTGAATGAATGGATATTTTCAGTGGCTGCAATGGCCAGGTAGTCTTTTTCCTTTTTCTCTTCCTGCTGTGATCTGAGTGCTGAAAATCGGGAGCCCTAGTGTGTCTAAATATTAGCCTTATTTTAATGGCATTATTCTACTTATCTGGATCAGGGATAAAGTATTTCAGCAAAAAAGATAACGTAGGTGCAGCTATAATTACCTACCTGTACTGGGTGATATAAGAGTAACTACTTATTAATTTTTCTTTGAGCCTTTCAGAACAATATTTCTTTGAATAAAATGTGGTATGTATTTGAGTTAAGGTGGCAAGTCACAGTAAAATATTTAACACAAAGTGCATTTGGCTAAAGCCAGTTTACTTCAAGGCCAACTTTACCTTATAAGGTTTAAGAATCTGAAAACTCCATGCTAAAAAGTCACAACACCAGGAGAAAATGTTCAATTATTATTTTCAAGTTCATAGCCCAAGATAATTCCCTTAAAGAGTTATAGTCACGATTTCTAGTCCCTTTGCAAATTGCTGTAGTTTGTCAGCCCTTGAAGCTCCTTCATCTCAATGACCTAGAACAGGTGACATGTGGTGTTACCTATGTTTCTCCAAATGACAGTTGCTCAGGAGCATTTTTTAAAAGTTGTTTATCTTGTTAATAGACTGTGTTCTACAACTTCCATCTTGATGCCAGGGTCTGGATGAATGCTCAGATCACCAGAACTAAGGACAAGTCCTTGTTTATTCAAATAGCAGGAGAGAGAACAGCAGTACCAAATGACACTTATTATGGGACCAACGTCTGGATGAACTATATGCATACACATTCGAACACCTGCCTTAAAGTTCTCTTGAGAGGCTGTAAATGACTTTGCAATAGCAAGGTCTTGAAGCATGTATCTAACAGATGTTTGAACTTGGGAAGATTTCATGACACCATGAATATAAAGAGAGTACTGCTATATAACATTAATTTTTTACCCTCATGATGCAGAATATCCAAATAGCAGCAGGTCTGAGCAAATATTTCTTCCCCTGGTTGCTAGTATTTAGTGTACATGACTCAATTATGTAGGCACTGGAATTAAGTTACCCTGTCACACAGTACACTATATTCCCAAGGGGGAATCAACAGTGTCAATAAATACTGGAAGTCTAGCTCTTAGGGTTGTAACAAACATTGGCACACTGTTCCTGTAGCTGTTCTGTTGGTGCCAAACAGTGTCTCACTGGATCAATATATAATAAATTGTATGCACTTCCTCACCTACTAGGGAAAATGTTTCCCAGCCACATCTTCCAATAAAGTAGTTCTGTTGGCTGGGTTTGCTGAGATGAGGATGATTTTAATGCAAGTGCTTTTTGCAACTGCACATGTGTTTTTGTTCAGGGTAAAAAAGACAGAGTAAAGACCGTGGGACCTAAAAAACAAAAGGAAGGGACTAAGATCATCTCCCAATTTGGCTATAGAAGAAAAGTGGAGAAAATCCTGGTTTTTCAATCATTGATGTCTTGGAAAATACCTAATAATTAGTAGGTTTTTTTTTTCATAGAGTAAATAAATTGAAAATAAGTTTAATAGCTTTAAAAGAGAATGCAGAAAGCTTACTTATTTGTAAATCTGACCTTACCATGACTCACTAGAGATAAATTTAAAATTTACTTCCCAATTCTAAAGGAGAAGAGAAAATGTATATGGCATGCTAATAAAAAGAAAAATGTTATTAGAAACTACCCAGGCAGTACCCATGCATTGTAATCAAAAAACTTCTAAACATTCATATTCAAACTTCAGAAAATCAAAGACAAAGGAAAAATCTTGAAAAACTCCAGAGGAAATAAAAACATCTTACTTATAGAGGAGAAAAGGTAAAAAATACATCTGACTTCTCAGAAACCATGCAAAATACAGAGAGCAGAATGAAATACTTGAAGTGTTGAGAGGGGAAGAAAAAAAACCCCAAGAATTCTGCACCTTATGAAATTATCCTTGAAGATGGAAGGAGAAATAAAACCCTTCTCAGACAAACAAAAATTGAGAAAATTTGCTGCTAGTAGTCCTGCCCTGCAAGAAATATTTAAAATTCTTTAGAAAGAAAAATTACGAAACTCTGAAACGCAGATCTATGTAAAGATAGGAAGAGTATCCATCTGAGAATGAATAAGTGGAGGTAAAATAAAACTTTTAGTTTTATCATTCTTAGTTAATCTAACAGATAAGGTGTGTTAAAGCAATAATAGCAGTGATATGTTTGTGTAAGTATGCATATCACGTTCTTACGTACATGTGATATGGGCTGGGTGTGGTGACTCACACCTATAAGCCCAGCACTCAGGGAGGCTGAGGTGGGTGGATACCTTGAGCTCAGGAGCTCAAGACCAGCCTGAATAAGAGCAACCCCCCATCTCTACTAAGAATAGAAAAACTAGCCAGGGGTTGCAGGTGCCTATAGTCCCAGTTACTTAGGAGGCTGAGCCAAGAGGATTGCTTGAGCCCAACAGTTTGAGGTTGCTATGAGCTATAATGCCACAGCACCATAGCCTGAGCAACAGAGTGAGACTCTGTCTCAAAAAAAGAAAAAGTACATGTGATATGAATGACAGAAATGATACAGGGATGGAGAGAGAAATTAGCTATATTTTTAGCTATATTTTCTTGTTGTAAAAAAAAAAAGGATGCTAACCCTATCTTCGTACCCATGAATTGATGTAGTATAATTTGAAAGTTGACATAAATTAGTTGTGAATGTAGAGTACAGACTCCAGAGAATTATTAAATTGAGGAGAAAAAAAAGGAAGACGTGCTGTATAATTGATAAGCTAAGAAAATACTAAGAGAAAAAAAATCAAATCATATAAGACGCTGAATTAGAATCACAAAAGTCAGAAAAGATATGGAAGACAAAAATAGGAACAAAGAACAAGGGCAAGGCAGGCGTGGTGGCTCACTCCTATAATCCTACCACTCTGGGCTGCTGAGGCAGGTGGATAGCTTGAGCTCAGGAGTTCAAGATGAGCCTGAGCAAGAGCCAGACCCCATCTCTACCCAAACCAGAAAAAGTAGCTGGGCCTTGAGGTGGGCTCCTATAGTCACAGTTGCTTAGGAGGCTGAGGAAAAGGATCACTTGAGCCCAAGAGTTTGAGTCTGCTGTGAGCTATGATGCCAAAGCGCTCTACCCAAGGCAATAAAGTGAGACTCTGTCTCAAAAAATAAAAATAAAAATAAAAAACAATGGCAACAAATACTAAAAGTAAGAAATATGATACATATCAATCTAATTGCTGTTCTTATTTCTATGTTGGACCTCGTCTGATATAATGATGTTCCTGCTGTACCCTGATATAGAAGACGTCTGTCATATTTGTGTGTGTGCACGTGCCTCTCATTCCATAATGAGGTCTTAGTGACAATGCTGACTACATTCTTTGGCCCTCCGATACAGTTGATATCTGGTGATAGAAGGAAATAGCATATTCAATTTGAAAAAAAAAAAAGACAGTTGTTTTAGAACACACAAAGCTTATGGGAAGAGTGTACAGAGCTGATCAGTGCTGTGGATGTCACAGATTTACAAGGACGTCCTACAAAGTGTGGAAAAAATTGCTCTTCTGGCTGACAGAAGTTGCAGTTGTGAACAGCAACATCCTTTACTCATTAGATAACGAGAGTGGAGAGAAAGTGCAGACACACCTGTCTTAGAGGAGAAATCTCACCACTCGTCTTATGAGCAATGTGAGGAACAGAAATTTAAGAAAGAGGGGAAGACCATCCTCTTCTGACACTGAGGACAGGCTACATGGGGAGATGCATTATATAATGCAAAATTAAAAAAAAACATATACACAAAAGATTGCATGGTTTGCCGCAGAAGAAATGAGGAAGGTAGAAGGAGAGAAACCATTTTCTGTTGTGAGATATGCAAGAGGAAGCGTGGACTTTATCCCAGAGATTGCTTCCTAAAGAATCACACTCAAAAAATTATAAGCAAACACAAACAAAAATACTTTAATTATTTTGTGTAACCAAAAATAGATAATAAAATCATCAGGTGGGTCCATATTTATGTTTTTCTCTCTTAAAACTGTAGGATAATAATAAATAATCCAGAAACCTCTTTTCTACCCAACATAAATAAGATGTGGGGAGTATGTGGGTGGCACAAACATTGGATTGGGAAGGGGACATCAATGTTCTAAATACAACAATGAAAACACAGAGATGCCAGAGCAGATCAAAAAATAAAACTCAACTATACGTTGTCTACAGACACTCACATAAATACGGTAGAACTTCCAAATCAGATCAGTATGGACACGGTTGAACTCAACACCACCATTAATCAATTGGATATAATTCACAGGTATAGACTATTTTGTCCAACAACGGATGATCTCAGTTTTTTTCAAGATCACATCATATAAGCTATAACTCATAGTGGGACAGAGAACACATCTTAACAAATCTAAAAAGATAGAAATTATATAATGCCTTCCCTCAGACCCACAATACAATTAAACTAGAAACCAGTAATAAAAATATAGCCGGACAATCTCAAGATAAGTGGAAATTAAACAATACAATTTTAAGGAACACATGGGGTCAAAGAAGAAATCTCAAGATAAATTTTGAAATATTTTGAATCAAATAAAAGTGTAACTCATTGAATGTGCAGCTAAAGCATGTTTACATGGAGATTCTTAGCATTGGATACATACATCAGAAAAGAAGAAAGATCTAAAATCTATAATCTAAGTTTCCATCTTAGCAAACTAGAAAAAGAAGAGCAAGTTAAATAAAAAGTAAGCAGGAAAAAATAGCACAATTAAAGAAAACAGTATAAATGCAATTGAAAGGAGGGATCCACAGAGAAAATTAATGAAACCAAAAACTGGGTCTTTGAAAAGATCAATAAAGCCAGTAAGCCTCTAGGCTAAATAAGGGGGGAAAAAGAGAGAAGACCCAATTTACTGGTATCACAAATGAAAGACAGGACATCACTACCAATCTCATAGACAGGTAAAGGATGATAAATAAATATTTAGAACTCTATGCCCACAAATTTGATGACTTAGATGAAATAAACCAATTCCTTGAAAGACACAATCTGCCAAAACTCACACTAGAAGAAACAGATAATCTCAATAGTTCATATCTACCAAAAATATTTAATAGTTAAATATTTTAAAACAGAAAGCACCAGGTTCAGATGGTTTTATGAGTAATTCCTACTGAATATTTAAGGAAGAAATTATGCTAATTCTCTACAACCTCTTTCAGAAGATTAAAGTAGGGGGAATACTTCTTAACTCATTTTATGAAGCTAACAGAACCCTAATAACAAAACCATAAGACTCATTACAAGGAAAGGAAGCTTTATACAGACATTTCTCAAAAATACAGAAGCAAAAATCCTCAACAAACACATAAGCACGTTGAATCTAACAATGCATAAAAACAGGCATGCACTACTACCCAACGGGATTCATCCTAGGTATGCAAGGTTAATTGAACAGTCAAAAAAAAATTAATGTTTTACATATCAACAGACTACAAAACAAAAATTGCATGGTGATACTGATAGATGCAGAACAATTATTTTACAAAATCTAACACTTGTTTATAATAAAAACTCAGCAAACGAGGAATAGAGGGAAAATCAATAACAAATTATTAGCATAATTTCTACATTCTCAGCTCAATAAAGAACATCTACAGAAAGTCTACAGCTAACACCATACTTAATGATGAGATTCTAGAAGTTTCTCTGATAAGATCAAAGACGAGGCTAAAATGTCCTTTTTCACCATCACATTACATCATCGTATTGAACGTCTTAACTAATGTAATAAGTAAAAATAGAAGGTGAATTTACAAAAGTCAATTATTGTCTTATATACTAGCAATAAACAAATGAAATTTGAAATTAAAAACACATTACCATCTGTATTACACTCCCTAAAATGAATATATATATATGCATAAATACAAAAGCTTTATGAGGAAAACGACAATAATATCAAAAGAAAACTAAATAAATGAAGAGAGGGTTCTTGTTCATGGATAGAAAAACTCAATATGGTCAAGATGTTATTTCGTCCCGATTCAATGCTAAATACAACACAATCCCAAACAAAATTATTCTACGGATACTGAAAAACTGATGTCAAAGTTTATATGAATAGGCAAAAGGTCCAGATACCTAACTCAGTATTTAAGGACAAGAATAAAGTGTAGTGACCCTACTCAACTGTAGACATATTATAAAGCTACAGTCATCAAGACTTTGGTACTGGCAAATGTCGACATAGAAGAAACTGAGATGCATATTGCCAAGTGAGAGGAGCCAGGCTGTAAAAAGCAAAACTATGGAAACAGTAAGATCTGTGGACAGTAAGGTAAGTGGTCGTCAGGAGGTAGGAAGTTGCAATGAATAGGTAAATATTTAGTACAGTGACCTATTCTGTGATAGTGTCATGGTGGATACATGTTATTATACACTTGTCAAAACGCCTAGAAGGTCTAACACCAAGAGTGGATGCTGATGGAAATTATGGATGATAATGTTTTGATCATTCAGGTTCATGAGTTTTATAAAATGCTGTACTGTGGTATGGGGGGAGGTTGTACCTGAGTGGAGGACGAGAGTATATGGGAAATCTCTATACTTACTATTCAATTTTGCTGCGAACCGAAAAATTCCTAAGATATTTCTTCATGGGATGAAAGGGGTTCTTAAAGATCTACTATGCTGTGATATGTAGGCTATAAAACTAGGCAAAATTTGATGGTGACTATTTGAAATGGTGCGTCCGTGTAGATGGAAACTGATCTCTCTCCAAATGAGATACATTCATGACTATGTGTAATGGAGCAGGAGAGTGGAGCCCCAGGTACCGTATCAAGTTCTCAGCAGAGAGCTAGAATCCCCATTTCAGACCGCAGAAGAGAGAGTGACCAGTGAGTGAAAGATCCTTCTGGAGGTATTTCTGATTGTTGCCATCAGCTCCTAATACTTGAAAACAAAAATAAGGATGCAGTGCAAATCATTTCCGTATCTAAAATCAATAACAAAACCATGCACTGTGTTATTCTGATAGTGATCTGGGTATTCCTACTTTGAAAAAGACATTTTTAATTGATTTATTTAGACTTGTATTATATCATCGTGAAACCTTAGTTTTCCTATGCATTCCGCTTTGATCGACCTTTATAGATCTCATAGTTTCCACACGGGGCACTTAAAAAACTTAAAGCATCTTCTTTTTGTAGAAAAATAAAATTTACATTGCATTTTGGGATTAAATGGAAAATAAAATCTAAAATATGTCCCAACCTAAAAAAAAAAAAAAAATTGCCCTTTCTGTACCAGGGAATCTAAAGACAAATAGCCTTAACAGTGGTTTGCATTCAATAACCAGATTTGTAGCAGATTTTGTGAGAGTGGGGATCAAAGGCCAGGCACAGAGGTGTGGATTAGAATAAAACAAAATGTGACAGGGAAAAATTAGAAGGTGAAAGCCTTTGCCCACACAATGGAACGTAATTTTGTCGTAGACTTTTTTTTTTTTAAGCTTGCATTGTATCACACAGTGTGCCTTTGCAAGATTTCCTGTGTTGTTGTGTTAAAATGAATTTCATTTTGTCCCAATCAATGAATCTCCCCACTCCCTATTACCTACAGGCCTTCCTAGCAGCCAGAGTTCTGGCCACACTCCAATACCAGGCTGGCATTACAGTAAGTAAAGTTGCTGGTGTCTGTCCAAATGTTCAATTGAGGTAGCTGGAAAATGTCACCTATACCCAGATAATTTTTAAATTCCTTTCTTTCTTTCTCTTTCTCCCCACGCTCTGAAATTACCTCCAGCTTATTTGTCTGGCTAGAGGTTAATGGAACACTAATGATGTTAATGAGCCTTTCACAGTGCAAGTTTTTTCAGGAAAGAGATATAATAGCTGTTTTCCTTCCCTTTTAATCTTTTTCATCAGTCAAGAGTTACAGTCTGAGACAATTAGCAACTTGTACAGCTCTGTCTCCCTGCTCAGTCACAGCCCAGTGGGGCAAAAAGCAGGAGCCCATTAGACATCTCCACATGTCCACAGGTGAGATTGCAAGGCTGGATGCAACGCACTGCTTCTTGCCAGAAGGCACAATGCTATTCAGGGAGAGAGGAGGGAAATTAACAATCTGTTGATGAAGCTTTTCTGTGGCAGGCAGACAGCGGGAGCTGTCCAGGGTACTGAACAGTCATCATCAATTCCTCCCCTCTCCCCGCATCAGACAGAGGGCCTGCGTGAGTGCCACAGGCCTCAAGGAGCTTAGAGTCCAGCTCACCGAAGCATTCAAATGTTTAGTTATTTGGAGTAAAGTTACCCTAAACTCACAGAGTGCTGGAAGAAAAGAAGGAACATTTTTATAAAACAAGTTATTTAGCAAAATGCATCCCAATTTCTTGGGCATATTTCCATTGGGTGGCATTTTGGCACTCTGCCTCTCTGTGCTTTGAAAGTATACATCCTAGATGCATATGGTAATTAAAACATGAACTCATAGTGCCGCTAAGATGGAAAAACATTGAGAGTAAAACATGTCCAAGATTTGAACTAATCTTGATTCCAACTCAGCTGGTGTGAGGTTTTATTTCTGGGGGAAAAAGGGCCTATAAATGCCTTCAGCAAATGCTTCAAGAAGAGATTCAGAGCACTCAGGAGAGAGGGCTGAAGAATGTGACATTTCACTTTTCTTCAGATTGTTGATTTCTTTTGTATCTAAAAGTGGATTTTAATTAAATGGGTCATGGTTCACGACCAAGCTATAGCAAAAAGTATTAAATGTCCAAGTCCAACTCAGGAGCTGTGGGCATAATTCTCTTCTAAAGGTCACTCTCAGTCAGAATTCAACCATCAATGCTAGCTAACCTAAGATGTAATATAAAGCGAAGTATTAATAGGCCAAAATAAATTTGAGCAAATTATATGTTATAGATGTATGATAGGTTATTAAGTGCATTAAGAGTTTTCTATGTGCCCTTAAACTTTATGGTTTAGAGAATTTCCTGATTTGTTGTCCACCTACTATGTGTGTTCAACAAACTCTACGCTTGGTGAGGTGGTGGCTAAAGATAAAATTTAAGGCCTAGAGCTAAAACACAGGGGTAAATGCATAACTGAAATAATTAAGACAGTAATTATGTAACTGTGGTGCTGATAGGAGTGCAAAGTTCAAGGAAGAGAAAGTCTTATTCTGACCATAGATGCAGAGGGGTTCATTAAAGAGGTTATGAAATGTGCACGAAACTTGTACAATTAAATGGTAAAAAGAAGGGGTTTCCAGGTTCAAGAAATGGAAGAAAGATTTGGAGTTATATCATCATTGATGAGATATATATATGCCAGAACCATTGTTTAGTGCCAGTGGGGAGATGGATCAAAATGGTAAGGAAATCATATTAAGAAATAGTTGTCATGGGTAGAGGGAGGGTGATTGGTGGGACCACGCCTATGGTCCATCTTACAAGGGGACATGTGAATCTTTCTTACAAGGGGACATGTGAATCTTTCTAAGTATAGAATATAAATGTCTTAACATAATAACTAAGAAAATGCCATGAAGGCTATGTTAACCAGTTTAATGGAAATATTTCAGATGGTATATAGAACCAGCACCCTGTACCCCATGACTGCATTAATGTACACAGCTATGATTTAATTAAAAAAGAAAGAAAGAAAAGAAATAGTTGCCAAGGGCTCAGCATCTGCAGCTCAGTGGTTACAGCTCCAGCCACATACACCAGGACTGGTGGGTCCGAGCCTTGCCTAGGCCCCCTGAACAATGACAACTACAATTAAAAAAACAAAAAGAGGGCGGCACCTATGGGTCAAAGGAGTAGGGTGCTGGCCCCATATGCTAGGTGGCGGATTCAAACCCAGCCCTAGCCAAAAATTGGAAAGAGAGGAAGGAAGGAAGGAAGGAAAAAAATAGCTTCCCAAATTCAGAAATATGTTTAAAATAGAGATGGCAAAAATGTGTATGTTAAGGTGTATGGAATGAAAATATTAAGGCTTAATGACCAATCTGATGAAGAAGAGGAGGAGGAGGGAGAAAAAAAAGAAAGAACTCAAAAAAAAAAAAGATTTGGAGTCAGGACAACCAGAATTACTGGGTCCCAAATAGAAAATGAAAATTGGTTCAGTGCCTGTGGCTTAAGTGGCTAAGGCGCCAGCCACATACACCTAAGGTGGCGGGTTCGAATCCAGCCTGTGTCCGCCAAACAACAATGACGGCTGCAACCAAAATATAGTCAGGTGTTGTGGCGGGTGCCTGTAGTTCCAGCTACTTGGGAGGCTGAGGCAGGAGACTCGCTTGAGCCCAGGAGTTGGAGGTTGCTATGAGCTGAGAAGCCACAGCACTCTAGCCAGGGGGACGACTTGAGACTCTGTGTCAAAAAAAAAAAAAAAAAAAAGAAAAGAAAATGAAAACTTTCGCAGAAAAATCAGCATGTTCAGTGCACCGTTTAAAAATAAGGCAATATTTTATCTAGATCCGCCACAGATCTGGCCAAACTGAACTACTGTAATGTTTTAAATTCCTTGTTCCCCCTTCTAGCGGGAGCTTCAATTGCTCCGTAGTGCTTACATACTCTCACTCCAATTTAACAATAATTTTATCAATTTACTTCAGTCAAACACTCATTGGAGAAGAAGATGTTTTGTGGAGTGCGCCGTCGGATGTCATTATCCACGTAGGCTCCCACGGTCCGTTTGGGACGGCAGGTTTCTAGAAGGCGAGCCTCTCAGCCCTTTAACAAACTCTGCCACTTCTGTGGAGAGCACCATGACAACACAGAACACAGACTTTCTGCAAGAAATGACGGCAACTAGAAATAGTCCCAAAGAATTTATCAAACGCCTTAGATGGTAAAATCAGAGCGAAAGCTTTTATGCACATCGCATCCTTGTTTTCTAAAGAAATAACGAACCCCCCAGCAGTGTAAGGAGCTACATAATTGTGTATATGGGGCTGCAGTGCTTATAGCAACGTGCGGCATCCAGATGGCAAATGGGATGGTGGTAAAGCCAGGATGAGGAAGCAACTAATGATACTTCAAATAGCAAACCGCAAAGCAAATGTAAGCACAAATGACATATCCAGGGCCAGACAATGGAGCACATGTCAAAGTCAGCTGCCTGGGACGGGGAGGAGGAGACAAAAATAAAAAGTAAATATACACTCCGTAAACATCAATAGAAATGCACGACTCCACTGCAGCACTCAGTGCTGTGTGGATCAGCCAGGTCTGGTCCCCACGTCGCTCCTGGCCTAACCCCACTCGGCATTAAACAGTCCACGAGGGAGGGATTGTGCTGGGCACCCATGCTCTAGTGGGACTGTGGCCCCTGTTGAAAGTCCGCGGTGAGCAAACGGCTCTATATTTAGACAGCGATGCCTTGATCCTTGTAACTAAATTATTACCTAGAACTTACGAGGACTGAAGACGTCTGTTGCATTTTATTAGAGAGTACCTATCTGCATTTCAAGCTGCTGCCCTCTGATAAGGGAGGGAGACAGGGCTTCAGGACTGCCTGGACAAGACGCTGAGATAATGTTTTCCAACGAACGAAATGCCCTCCCTGATTTATAGAGCCATTGCCCGCCTTGTCCGTGCTTCTGGAGCTCCTGATACCAGTGAGAAGAAACCTCCCATCACCAGTGAACATTTCTGGCCCTCACCTATTTATCCAGACACACTGTCAGCCTACCAGAGGCAGATTTTCTGTTGACACAGACAAGACAGCAACACAATAGCGGGGACCTCTTTTTTTCATTGTTATTATTCACTTTTCCCTCTTCCTATTTGCAGCTGCTTTGTCTAACAGCACTAAGAAGGCTCCTTGGGACTCTGGTTATCACTTTTCTCACCGGCTGCTGGTTTATGACTGGCTGCCACAAAGCGCTTTCATGGAAAGATACTATTATCGCAGAGTGATGCTCTCTTGACATTGAAGATTGGAATCTACACAAATGTTCTGTAACAACTCATTTTAATGTTTGCCTACTTGTCTTATTTTTTATTTCTGATTCTCGATGTACTCAAGACAGAGGGAGGTTTGCTTCAGCTCAGGGAGACATGCCACAGATCTAGCTGAGACCACAGATGGTGTGGGTTGGGATGACTACCTCTTTTTCAGGCTTGGAGTGGCTATTGGTATGCAGCGCACAACCCCAAATGCTCATCAAGATTGTTCAAGGAAAGGGTACAGGATTCACAAAAGCAGAGCGGCTAAATTAGTCTTGTTTATGGCAGAAGAGGGTTCACTTTAGATCAAGATAGAGGTATATTAACACAGCAATAAACCTTGACGATGACTTTTATTTTTAGTTTCAGAAAAATCAGCTGGCTTCCATTTGCTGATCAGTGTCAAGGTACACTTCTAGGAGGGGCAGAGATGAATTTTCTGTGAATTAATATGCAACTGTATTTTCACTCTTATTCGTTAGAAGGGTGTCTTCCTCTAGGTGGCCATATATTGCTAAATGCTAGGATTAAATGTACACAGACACTTGGCTATATATTTACATAGTGAGTTGTCAGATTTTTGGTCTAAAAATATGCAATGCAAATTCTATTCTTCATTTGTAAATTGCAGTTGACCATCTATCATACCTCAAAAAGGAAAGAGCCCTGCTGTCTCCTGTCCTGAAATGGGCTAGACTAGAGCTTTCCAGAGAGGTTATGAAAGATAGCACTTTACAAGCTATAGGTGATCAAAATATGTTTTAAATACATAATGAACTACACCAGGCAGGGAAATAGCTTTCACCAAGGGTCTCCTGAATACAAATTTCCATAAACAAGAAGCCTCATGATTCTACTGCTGAAGGCCTTTTGCAAGTCTCGGGGCCTCGTGGAGACCCACCCTCAGGCTGATGGCTTCAAAACATGACTGTGACGCGGCTGTTCTTACCTGCTTTGCTTCCTTGGTCCACTCTTCACGTTCTCTCTGACTGTGTGTTGCTCTTTCTGCTTTCTGTCTAGGTTATTTGGTTTCTTTAGCTCACAGAATTTTCCTTCTGTGTTTCCTAGTCAATTTTTTATCACCTGTACTCATTGTTCCAAAAGAGTGTATTTTGTAAGTTGACCTCCTTGGCATTGCCTCTGGACTCACCATGATTTTTGCTGTCATCAGGGAGCATTGTTGAGCCCTGGAAGATTAGACTCAGAAAGGGACACAGGGCTTTGAGACTGGAAGTTAAGTCAGAGTTTATCTTATCTGACTTTCGATTTCACAGCAGAAGAAAATGAGTCAGATCCCAGAAGCACATAGAATGCCTGGTTCTTAACCTCAGGAAGCCTGTAGCCCAGTGATCCTCAACCAAAGGCCACTTTGCCCTCCACATCTGGCAACGTCTAGAGACAGTTTTTCTGGACACAGCTTGGGTGGGGGATGCTTCTGAAATCTAGTGAGCAGAGGCCAGGGAAGTTAAGCAGCTCACAACGCATAGGTCAGCCTTGGATCTCTAAAGAATTTTTCAGTCCAGAACGTCAATAGTGCTAAGGTTGAACAGCCCCATTCTGGTCCATTATGGTAACATGATGCTAACAGACAAGGATAGAATAGAAGAGACACATTTTGCTGTTTGGTTCTGGAGTGTATCTCCTGCACAGGGCAGGCACCTCAGGATAACGCGTGCCTTCAGCAGTGATGGTTATGTGATTATGTTTAAGTATCAAGAAGCACAGATGAGATGACGTCAGAAACACCTTACATCCATCCAGTGCAGAAAAGGTGTAGCATCCTGAGCCCTGCCCAGCAGCCTGTTACTCTAGGGAGCCCTTGGAAAGCACTCTGCTGTGTGACTTAGGCGCTGAGCATGTCTAAAAGTCACAGACCCCTGTGACGATCCTGCATCCCACAAGCTGGGCTGCCACATTCAGGGAGAAAGTAGTGTTCTGAGTAGGCCCCTCACCTAATAGTCAAAAAAGGAGTCTCTTCATTCACGTCTGGTGTAGATTCTTTTATGTGACCTGGAAGAAGTTGCGTCTTCTCCATCCTGAATTCAACTTCTTCTTCAACTGTTCAATGGCGTTGACCTCAAAGGTAATATCTTCCAGCTCTGATAATAACCTGTGGGATTCTTTTTTCCTACACGCATACTCTCTCCTAGCTCTAAGAGTCAGGTTGCACACAAATTATCTAACAGTATTTTCCTTTATAAAACAGAGTACCACTGGGGGTGGGAGGGGACGAAAAGAATGCAGGGGTGTGCAGAACACAGAGTCACTTGGGGGTAAGAATCCTGACCGTGGCCATTTATTAACTCTATACTGTCAGGCAGTTATTTAACCTTTCTCATCCTCAGTTTCCTCATCTGTGAGGTGGGAATGATAATAAAAAACAATAATACCTACCCGTATGGTCGTTGGCAAGAAAAACTGAGAAAATAAACACAAGATGACTTGGGCAGCCCCCAAGAAAGGAGGGAAGCAAATGGGATCAGCCAGTGAGATTCGGTATCTGGGTTAAAGGTTAGAAATATTCTTCTCTTCTAAGCCAGTTTATTCTCCATGGAAAATAGAATTCTGAACATTGTTTTGTGTAATATATTTAATTCTGTATAAGTGAGGAAAAAGAAACTACAAATACCCTCTAACCCCAGCAGAATACTCTTGCGCCATTTATGATATAATAGTAAAAGAAAATCATTTACCCACCGGCACTGTAGCAGGTTTCTCCATCTATTCTGGTTCCATATGCACTGTGATTGAGATTAAAACTCAAGTGTCCCTGGGCAAATATTGTTCCCTTTCTTTTGCTTATGGCTGGGGAGAGAAGTTTCCGAGATCATATTCTCTGTGTCCCTGCCCTCCAAGAGGTCACTGGGCTCTTTCTCTTGGCGTGGTTCCCCACTGTTCGTTAGCGCAAGTCCTTCTCAGATACCGGCTCCCTCATTAGTTCTATTGGTTTCAATAGCTCCATGGACGCAGCAAATGCAATATTTAACACCCAGGAGGGAAGTGTTTCACTCGGATGATTCTTTCATCATCTCTGCCCATCTGGAGCTCCCTTTTAAACTCATGAAGCACTGACTGCCCAGGAAAACAATGCACTAGGGTGACTTTCCCTTTCTTATGCAGATAGGGCTCCCCGAAAATCAAGTTAGTGCCAGGAAAGGTGGTTTCTGTAGTTGCGGTTGGGGTGGGGGAGGGCTAATCCTCCCTGGATGATATTGGTCCTATCATTTTCTAGGGAATTGTACTCAGATTTGATTAGATTTCCACCTTTGACTGACACCTGTTAATAACCAGCAAGATGGGGAAAGGACGCTTATATTGTCATCCAGAGTTATCTATGATTATTTTTCATCAGTTTTGTCACTCAAGGGCAGCAGTGAAGGATATTATTTTTTCTTAAAATGTTGTTATGGATCTACAGACGCTGGACTAGGGAAATTGTCCTGCACGTCTACCTTCATGCTGGTTCTTAGAAAATATATTGCCAGGATCGTACGTGATATTTAAATAATGCATTCATGCACTTTTATTAACCTAGTTTTGATATGGCATCTTGGTGACAGAGATATTTATTCCCTGTATCAATCCTGGGAGTATAGTTTCATCCAAGTTGTTGGGTTTTTTTAAACCAGACTTTGTACTTTAAAAAATTTTCTGAACTACACCCAGACCTTTTGAAGTTCAAGTTCAAGGATTCTCGGGCAAGAAAGGAAAAAGATGTTAAGAGAAACAAATATGTCATATCACTTGGAGACTCTAGTTGAATGTAAATACAGAAAAATGGATGCTGATACGAAAAATCAGCTGTCGTGACGCGGAGAACATAGATAAGAAGTGAGTGAAAAATGTATAACATTTAGAATAAAATAAAAAGTTCAACTAAATTAGTCTTGCTTTTTCCCAGACTACAAAAACCTTCCATTTTTTTTAATATGTGGACCAAAACAGCTGTCTTTTAGATGTTTTCTTTGCTCAGATAAAAAAAAAAAAAAGGATAGATTTATGTAGAATATCAAGGGTCAGAGCGCAGTGAGCCAGCAGAAGGCCTGCAGTGGGTTCTGGGTGCCGCCCCAGAACTTTTTGATAGAAGAATGTCCCCAGGTTCAGCAAGTCCAGGCCTAACAAGGGAGCATGTTAGGTGTGGAGCAGTCACACCTCCTTCTGACCTAGTCTTGAAAATGCAGTGCTGTGTCTCCTATCCTTCCAGCAAATTCGAGGATATCAGGGAACTCTTTAATTACCCAGACTCAAAAAAGAGAGGACTGTCAATCTCTTGTTGTTTAGGCTTTCTTTCTTTGAGACAGAGTCTTGACTCTGTCACCCTGGGTAGAGTGCCTTGGCATCGTAGCTCACAGCAACATCAAACTCCCAGACCTAATAGATCATCTTGCCTTAGCCTCCCAGGTCGCTGGGACTACAGGTGCCTGCCACAATGCCTAGCTACTTATTCTACTTTTAGTAGAGACAGGGTCTTGCTCTTGCTTAGGCTGGTCTCCAACTCCTGATCTCAAGCAAACCACCTTCCTCAGCCTCTCAGAGGGCTAAGATTACAGGTGTGAGCTACTGTCGGCAGACAACTTTAGGAGGTTTTGTGGTGTCTGCCTCAGCCAACAGCCCCTGGAGATAGACACTGTGGCACTTACCTTCCTTTCTCTGTGCCATACCTGGGCACATCCTGGTATTCACAATTCCCATCTGCAATTTATCTGCAATTACAGACTCTGTATGTATCCCTTCATCTTTGAGAAAATATGCCAAAGACATTTTAAATCACTCATTTAATGCCCAGTAACTGGGTCTGTTCCTAGTCATCACGTATAAAAAGGCAGCCTATTTATTCTATCTTTCCCCTGAGCTAAACTGGGTGGGTATAAAAATTTTTCCACCTCTTTCCATCTGCCTTATTTTGGATCTGATTTTGCCATTTTACCATCTGTTTTGGTTTTCTTGGTTTATTTTTTATTTTTATTTTTTCGGTCTCCTCCTCTCCCCTCCCCACTGCCCCCTTGGAACTATCTTTGAAGTAAAATGGAGATTTTTTTTTCCCAGAAAATGCAATTCATTAAAAGACTCTTTTCAATCAATCAATCATTCTGGTTTTTATTTACAGCATGATTTTAGAACTGAACATTTAAAAACTTACACAGAAGAAGAAGGAAGAAGAAAGAAGAAAAAAAATAAGAAAACGATGTTTGTTTTTAGAATGGTTTTATAAAACATAACATTATTTAATTCTTTAAAAACCACTAATCTCACCAGGCATGGCAGCTCACATCTATAATTCTAGCACTCTGGGAGGCTGAGGCAGGTGGATTGCTTGATCTTGAAAATTCAAGAACAGCCTGAGCAAGAGCAAGACCTCATCTCTACTAAAAGTAGAAAAAACTAGCTGGGCATTGTGGCGGTGGTGGGGGTGCGGCTGTAGTCGCAGCTACTCTCCAGGAG
>CAUYQV010122697.1:0-20353 GCA_963574575.1 Galagoides demidoff | reverse complement strand
GTGTTTTCATATACAATTTGAAATATTTTCATCAAACTGGTTAACATAGCCTTTATGTCATTTTCTTAGTTATTGTGTTAAGACGTTTATATTCTACTTTTAGAAAGATTCACTTGTACCCTTGTAAGATAAACCATAGAGGTGATGACATGCTTTCTGCACTCGTTTCCTGTTAGAGCATTTCTTCATTGACATATGGCTGAGAACTGTTGTCATTGATGAACCCTTGGCCTGCTAAATGATGCCAGCCTAAACTTTCCAGCAAGGTGAAGCTTCCAGCTGTTGAATCTGGGTTCCAAACCAATGGCTTTCACATGGAGAACACCACTGACACAGGAAGAAAAGTGCTCTGTGACCATGAAGACTAAAGTTTAAATATTGCTGACAAGAGTTTTTTACATTTTTTTCTTAATGTTTTCCTCCTGTTGTACTGTTTGCATAATTCAGACTGTGATGGTTAATTTTTCTTCATGAAGGCTGTTTATTGTTTTCCTCAGAAAGTAAAATTAAATAGTGCCCCTGGACTCATACAATTAGGACAAATCCTTGGTGAATCTACTGTGTTATTGAATGTCCCAATAAATAACACAGGCCCAACATTTGGGGCCACATGATCTGTGTGTTTTGATTTTGGTCTTCCTGGGATTAGCTCTAATTGCTAAGCCCTGTTTCTCAGGAAAATCCTTTTCATGTCCTAGGGTTGTTGCTGGAAAATATAAAATCTCATAAAGTAAGATTCTATCCATTACTTATTAGATAGAGAAAGTAATGCAGAATTACTTTCTTCAAAGTTCCTCACATCAGCTAGGAAACTCCTGTCTTCCTTTTGAGAATGTATGGTAAGACTATAGGCACAGGAGCAGACAAAATTGAACTTGAATCCTGCCTCTACAACTTTATCACTTACTAGCTATTTGGTCCTGGTTAACTTAACCCCTCTGATTTCTCAATTTCCTACTCTGGAAAATGAGGATGATGAAAGTATCTACCTCAAAAGGTTGTTGTGTAGAGTCTGGGAGAAAATGTATGTGTTCTTTGTTTTTAACTGTTGGTCCACCTCCCTTCCCATTCAAGTTCAGAATCAGCGTATGTTCTTTGTCTGGGGAAGGGATAGGCAGAAGGCTGGGCTGAAAGCTGAAATAATCTAAAGTATCCTGGCTTCAGTTTACAAAAGAGGGGAAGCGAGGGGAAGAGCAGAAATAGTGGGGGCTCTGGTAGGGAAGGCTCTGAACTCTGCTTCCCTGGGAAAAAAGACCTGAGAAAGGGCCAAGCCCTCTCCAGTGAAGTTAAGGGTTTATGTTTCTAAACAATTATCTTGCTTGTCCTAAACTATCCTGTCTAAAATGTATTACATTCTTCCTCCTCTTTAAACAAGGCATATTTTCTTAATGACTTAGTCATGTGTATTCATCACCGGGCAACTCTAGTGAGTGATTCCTCCAGGTTCTTTTAAAATTCATAGGGCCATTTCCCTCTGCATTTCATGGCCCCAGACTACTATGCTGATGCTTTAGCCATCTTTTCCTAATTTTGCCCTTGTCCCCTCATTGCCAGAAATCTCATGTCCTGTGCCCCTTCCTGCCTTTGGTATGTTTCCATATGGTAATTCCTCTCCTTTGTTCTAATTTACTATTACAAATTTTGCACGGGCTTAGAAATAAAACAAAAATTTCCTATAATTGAAAAGCATACAGATTCTGAGTAAGAGACTAAGGAAGGTTGTAATGAACTTTGAAACACTTGTCTTTCTTGACCGTATCATGGACTGAATTGTGTCCCCCAAGTTCTATGCTAAAGTCCTAACCTCTAATGTGATTGCATTTGAAGATAGGGCACATAAGGAGGTAATAAAGATTAAGTGCAGTCATTAGAGTGGGCCCCTAATCTGATTAGACTTGTGCTCTTATAAGAGGAAAAGATGCTGGAGAGCTCTCCACACAGAGGAAAGGCCAGGCCACATGGGGACACAGGGAGGGAGAGACTATAGGCATAGAAGCAGATAAAACTGAGCTTGAATCCTGCCTCTATCATCTCATCATTTACTAGCTGATTGACCTTGGGCAACTTACCCTCTTGGAGGCTCAATTTCCTACTCTGGGAAATGAGGGTGATGACAATATCTATCTCAAAGGGTTGTTGTGAAGAGTCTGGGAGAAAATGTATGTGTTCTTTGTTTTCCCGAATTAGTCTGCTCCATCCCTTCCCATTCAAGTCCAGAGTCAGCTTTAAGTTCCTTGTCTCAAAGAGGGGTGGGGAGACTGACTGGACTGAAATCTGAAATAGTCTACACATGTCCTGGCTTCAAGTGAAGAACGATGACATTCATAAATTTGGAAAGGAGAGCTTTATTTCTCATAAAGGATTGTAGCCTGCAGGGTGGCCAATCTTACAGGCTGGGAAGCAAGCATAGCCAAGGGCAGAAGCTGTGAGCATGCACTTCAAGGGAAAGGCAATAGGGAACAAGAACTGTGTGGAGTGGCTGAATATCAAACAAGCTATAGGAGGACTCATGAATATTTATGAAAGGAGAAACATGCACGTGTGAAATTGAGCTTCCTGCCTTCTCATAGGACACATGTTTTTAAAAAATGGTGGCATTAGCATGATCCAAGGGTGGATTTTTCAGCCCCTGATGTCAAAAGGTAAAGCAGAGGACACAAAATCCCTCTCTCCGTATCTTCTGTAGACTGTTGAGAACAAATCAGTGGTTGGTGGTCTCTTATCAGGAAGAAATAAACACTGTTCAGTTGTAATGCAGAAACCACCAAAAGGGAGGAGTGGTTGATTGATATCAGAGAAGTCTGTTTAATCCTTAGGGAAGAAAGCCTAATGGCAGTTAATGATGGAAGGCTTATAAAGAATTGTGCCTGACCTCCTATCCTGTCATGGCCAGGAACTCAGCTTTAAGAATAAGTTCTCTGGGGTCCCCTTGGCCTACAGGGCATCCATTCAATGATCTGGGAGTTTAGGATTTTATTTTTATTTCTCAGTGGCCATCTATAAGCCAGGAAGAGAGGTTTAAATAGAAATGAGCCATGCTGGCACCTTGATCTGAAGTTCCAGCCTCCAGAACTGTGAAAAAATTCATTTCTATTGTTTAAGCTGTCCTGTCTTTGTTAATCTGTTACAGCAGCCTGAGGAGACTAATACAGACTACATAGGAAGGGGTGTTTTTGTTTTTATTTAAAGCTCTGGAAGATATAGACTAAAAAGGAGAAAGTACATCATATTATTTTGAAGGGAGGTGCCAACTTTCAGCATCCTGTCTGTGTTATATCAGAGTGAAGTTGCTGGATCAATAAAAAGTTACTTAAAAATTCAAATATAGTATTATAAAAGAAAAATTAATGGCTATGTTCCATTATCTGACTTACTGAAAAATATCTTATACAGTAAAATTCCAGTGCCACAGTTGATCTTCTACACACTTATGCAGTAAGTCCTAGTGGCCAATGGAAAGCACAAATGGTTAGTAAAATGATAACACAGATCTAAGCAGGAAAACAGTATATTACTATGAAGCTTCCTCAGTGACCACTTTTTAAAATCATTTAAACATTAATTTAATACAGCCTCAAAGTATAATACATACAGAGAAAAATACTTAAATGTCAAACAGAAAATATTAATAACAAAAACCTCCTATATTTTAATTGGTCAAGAAAAAGTTTGAATCATAACTTAGCCAGAGCTTTGAATTAAGTTAAACAAAAGCTGCACTCTGACAGCCACCAATGTATAGACTTGCCTATCCAGCTTAGGATATTAAAAATTTAATCAAGGCTTGAACCAACATTCTTAGGCTTTCTTTCTCAGTTAAATGAGATAAATCGTAATGCTGGAAGACTACTAAGAAAGTAAAAACTGAAAACTATATTTTTCTAAGGGTATGAATTTAAAAAACAAACAAAAAATAGTGACAAAACCAGAAGCACTAAAATGTATCTACATGTGAAAGAGTCATCACATTGATTTATGGCAATGAATATCATATTTGTTTATCCATATGCTGGACATAGTTAGGTTTTAAGGTTTTAGATATACTTTTGAATTTATTATTGAACAATGGAAATGTGCCATGTAGGATATTTCTTTAAATAAATTGATACATGAATTCTTTTAGATCAGGAATGGCCAACTACAGGTCACATACCAAATCCAAACCCAACCACAGCCTGTTTCTGTAAGACCTAGACCTAAGAATGGCTTTTACATTTTTAAGGGGTTGGATAAAAAGAAAGAGGAGGAGAAAGAAGTGAAGTAGCAGTGACAGAGACCTTATGTGGCTGACAGAGCCTCAAATACATGAAATATTAATACATCCCATCTTGACCTTGTGATGAAACACCTACAATTAGCCACTGGCATAAAAGAATTTACAATCTGCTTTATGAGTGAGCCAGAGACCTGAACTCAGAATCATACATCATATGATGTACTTTCTCCTTTTTAGTCTATATCTTCTAGACCTCTATTTCTGCTAAAAGAGTCTACTGAGCTGGTATTTGAGTATTGCTGGGCAAGTAAATAAATGCAGCTTTGTTTCAAACTTCTATTTAGTAGTCTTTCCCTTTTGTACTTTTTTTTTTTTGCAGTTTTAGTCCAGGGCTGGGTTTGAACCCACCACCTCTGGCATCTGGAGGTGGCACCCTACTCCTTTGAGCCACAGTGCCACCCTGCTTTTATTCTTTATGTACCATTACAATGGGAAACATTATTATTATTATTATTATTTTTAGAAACAGAGTCTCACTTTGTTGCCCTTGGTAGAGTGCCATGGAGTCACAGCTCACAGCAACCTCTGGGCTTAGGCAATTCTCTTGCCTCAGCCTATAATGGGAAGCATTATTGATAGCTCTCACTACCTCTGGGAGACTATGTGCCATGGTAGCTTCTCCTTCTCCAAAAATACCACAATGATCATTTGACTGCGAGAAAAGTATGCTGTGAATCTTGCCAATCAGAGACTGTATCAGAATTTCCTCACTTTATACTATAGAATTAACTTTCCTCCCTAACACCTCCAAACCTTCCTTGCTGCAAGCTGATGAATAAACAGGCTTCGTTAATCCTGCCTCAGACTTAGTTTTGTGTTTGGTGCTTTGTTTTGACAATTTTTCTACTTTTCAAATAATTAAGATGATATAATCAAGAAGAAAGAAAAGCCAGTGGTTCTTCAGAATTATAACACAAATTTTATTAAAGAAAACCAAAAGCTAAACTTTTAGTAGCTCAATTAGGAAATAACCAAAGACCAAAAAAAAAAAAAAAAAAAAAAAACGATGAAGCAAAATTTAAAAACTTAGCAATGTGAGATTTTAATCACCTCTCAAACTTTTCAAATTAGAGAGAAGCATTTTACTCAAATTATGGATCATTGTACCAAGATATCTTTCTCTCTGGACTCATCCAGAATTTTATCAAAATCCCTTAATTCTTCTGTCTCTGTCCAGCTGCAGCTACCTTGTTTTCTCAACCTCTTCTTCACTGTTATGGTCAAAGTGGCAGAGAGTCACAGGGCAAAGCAGACCTACCTTCAACATCAATGTGCAGTTACAAGCATACCCCTACTCTCTTCTCTCCCCCATCCCCCACCATCACATCTCTCATTCTAAAGATTCTTTCTTAAAGCTATCCTGCTAAAAATACTGGCACTAATCTGTAAGTAACTGGCAATAATTAGTGTTAATCCTTATTGTAGGTTCAACTGTGTTCCCCGAAATATATGTCTGATTCCTAGCCCTTAGTACATGTAAATGTGACCTTATTTGGAAATAAAGTCTCTGTAGATGAAATCAAGTTAAGATTATGTCATACAGGATTTGGGGAGGGGCCCTAAGCTAATGGATGTCCTTATAAGGAGAGAGAAAATTGGGAGAGACAGAGAGACAGACGTGAAGGAAGGCCATATCACCACAGAGGAAAAGATTAAAATGATGCAGCCAAAAGATATCAAGAATTGCAGGCAACTATCAGAAGCTGAAAGAAAGGCATAGAACAGAGTCTCCCCCAGAGCTTTCACAGAGAGCATGGTCTTCCAGACACCATGATTTCAGACTTCTAGCCTCCATTTTGTCCTCTAAAGCAGCCAAATTTGTGGTACTTTGTTATGGCAGCCACAGGAGACAAATTCAATCCTCTTGCACTTAAAAGAGGTACAGCTGTGATGATGGAATTGCAGGAATCAGTCTGCTGATAGGGAAGGCCTTTGAAGAGTCATAGGTCCTATCCCCAATCACCCTTAAAGTACGCCGAGTATTTTAACGCAAAAACCAAATCGTTGAGGGGATGTAAAGGTTGATGTAGTTACCACAGTTTTGAAGTTTTGAAGAGTTGGAGGAAAGGACATTTGATATCTTATAAAATAACATTTGTACCTGTTATCACTGCACGTGTAGTTTGCTATTAATTACTAATTCAGGAATCCATCACTCATCTAACAGTTAAAATTAGCTGGGAGGGAGGACCTATTTAAACCTAAGGTAGTATTTCTCATAGCCCAGGCAGGATGGAGACTAGAGTCAGATTTTATTTGATCTTAGAAAAATAAAGAACACAAAATAATATTGCTTGTCCACCCAAGTTAGTGAACTCAAGTAAGAAAACTTAGAGGAGGGATAAGGGTTAATAACTAAATTTAGTTAGAGGGGTTATATGTGAGTTTCAGTTTTACAGTGTTTCTCCTGTGCTAAATCAATGCAAAGAATTAGGAACTGACATGAATACAATTGTCCTTCATTTGTGAAAATGTTTATTGCTGCCAAACAACAGAGACTCTGCCTATGTGGGAGCACCCATGTGTACCAAAATCTTGTTCTATGATAACTAAAGCAGTCATCCACAAAATAGGTCCCTGGAAACTGAACTCTTGATGGGTATGTTAGAAACTCTGTAATGAGCAAGAATTAGTCCTCAGAGTATAAAGGCAGCCTTCCTACTCACCCACTACCCTGTGACTGGCAAATAGAGCAAAATCCTGTTTGCTTTAGTTCAGTTCACACAAGACAATGTGTGACCATAGGATGCACAGACCTGTGGATTAAATAGAAAATTTCCAGCAATTATAGCCCAAGAAGAAGGGGAAAGGGGAGGAGGGGAGGGGAAGGGTAGGATGGGTGGAGGAAGAGTAATTGGTGGGACCACACCTACAGTGCATCTTACAAGGGTACATGTGAAATTTACTTGGTGTAGAATATAAATTCTTAACACAATAACTATAGAAATATTATATTATATTATATATAGAAAATTCTTAACACAATATTATATTAGATTATATATAGAATATTCTTAACACAATAACTAAGAAAATGCCAGGAAGGCTATATTGACCAGTTTGATGAAAGCATTTCAAATTGTATGTAAAACCAGCACATTGTACACCATGATTGCATTAAATTACATAGCTATGATTTAATAATTAAGAAAAATGTCCAAAGTAAAAACAGATTACATTTTCAGAGCCTTGGATCCACATATAACATGCTGTTCACCCCCAATAAATGTTGTCTCTCTCTTCCCTTAGCCTCCAAACTCTCTGCCTGTTCACTCTGGACCAATTACAGTGGAGAACCCATAACCACGGAAAGTCCTCCACCTTCCCAGTGACCTCCAGGTGTCTGACTGCTGCACCTGTGAGGACCTCAGGGCTCCAGAAATGGATTCTCAGGATTTATCAGGCATAAAGATCAGAGCCAACCAAACCCAAACTTGAGGATTTTTTTTTTTACTTGATTCATAGAGGTAAGTGAGTATAGAGTATACTTTTCATAAGGTGCTGCATGGGGCTGCGTGAGGCTGCCTCTTTGGAATCCAGGGAGGCAAATTCAGATATTACCTATAGGACTCTGAACCTTAGCATACTCCCCTATAAAATGGAATTAACGATATTGCCTATATCATAGGTCTTTGGAGGATTTAGGTACTGTGGAGTACCTAGCACAGTGCATAACATAAGTACTTAATAAATGTTACCTATTAATATTATTATTCTCAGTGCCAAAAAAAGGCTGGTAGAAGAATCTCACCCCCAGTGCTTTTACAAAAGACCATGGACAGCAGACTAAAAGCCATCAATTTGTTGCCAATTAGTTTCTTGAATTTTCATTCCAAGAGATATTCACATATTCAGGTCCCCAAATTACAGTCAATCTTTCCCCTAATAGCAAGTATGTATCACAGTTTCTGCCTTTCTCCTCCTGAGCCCATTATGTGCACCATTATTCAAACATTCTATTCTTTCCTTCTTGGCCTAGAGGCAGCCACACAATCTATTTCACCAGTGAGCCGAGCAGTCCAATCTTATCCGGGCACCGCAGAATTCACTGTAGCTGTCTAAGAGGGCTATCTTGTGAGAGCATCTTAACATAAAGCCCTGGAAAGAAATGGGAAGCATCAGTTCAGAAAAGTTTAGGAAAGATTGCCAACCAGCAGGATTACCTTTCTGCCCACCAAAACTGGAAAAGAAGAACAGATTTATTAGGTTTTGTTTTTATTTTATTCATTTCAAAATATTACACTCGTACAAAGGTTTTTGGTCATATGGATCACTTTTGCTACGCTGAAGTCAAGGTTACAAGTCTGCCCATCACCCAGACAGTGTTCATTGTACCCAATAGATAGGTTTTTACCCATTACCACCTGCTTTATTTCCACTGAAATTTCCTTCCCCCTGGGCACATGTGTGCTCATGGTTAGTTCCAATTTAATAGTGAGTACATATGGTATTTGTTTTTCCATTCTTTAGATACTTCACTTAGGATAATGGTCTTCGGTTCCATCCAAACTGTGGCAAAAGGCCATACCTCATCATGGCTGAGTAGTACTCCATGGTATACAGACACTGTATTTTGTTAGTCCACTCACAAACTGATGGGCACTTGGGTTGATTCCACAGCTTTCCAATTGAGAATTATGCTACAATAAACATCCAAGTGCACATGTGTTTTTGACAAAATGACTTTCTTTTCTTTGGGGTAAATACCCAGTAGTGGGATTAATGGAATTAAACAGTTGGTTTATTCTTAGTTATTAGTGTAATCTCCATACTGTTTTCCAAAGAGGCTGTAAACATTGGCAGTCCCACCAACAGTGTATAAGTGTTCCTTCCTTTTTGTAGCCATGCCAGCAACTATTATTTTTAGACTTTTTAATAAAAGCCGTTTTAGGATAAGGTGATATCATATTGTGGTTTGAATCTGCATTTCTCTGATGGTTACTGATGGTTTTTTTTCATATATTTATTGGCCATTTGTTTTTCTTTCTTTGAAAAGGTTCTGGTCATGTGTTTTGCCCACTTTCTAATGGGGTTAGTTGGTTTTTCTTGCTAATTTGCTCCAGTACTTTGTATCTGGTTATTGCCCTTTATCATATGTATGGCCTGCAAATATTTTCTCCCATTCTGTAGGTTGTCTCTTTGTTCTGTTGATTGTTTCCTTAGCCTTGCAGAAGATTTTTAGTTTCATGAAGTTCCATTGATTTATTTTTGCTGTTGTTGTGATTGCCATTGGGTTCTTAGTCATAAATTCTTTTCCTAGGTCAGTATCTTGAAGAGTTTTTAAAATATTTTCTTCTAGCATGCTTATAGTTTCAGGCCTTACATTTCAGTCTTTTGTCTATCTTGAATTAATTTTTGTGAGTGGGGAGAGAGATGGATGATCCTGTTTTGTTCTTCTGCACTGGCTATCCAATATTTCTAGCACCCATATTGAACAGGGCTTCTTTTCCTCGATGTATATGGTTGTATGTTTAGTTAAAGACAAGTTGGCTGTATGTGGATGGTTTTATATCTGGGTTCTCTGTTCTGTTCCATTGGTTTATGTTTCTATTTTTGTGTCAATACCATGCTGTTTTGGTTACTCTAGCATTAAAGTTAGTAATGTGATGCCTCTAGATTTGTTCTTTTGCTTAGGATTTTTCTTGGCTATTCTGGCTCTTTGGGGGCTCCAAGTGAAGCATAGAATTATTTTTTCTAGATCTGTGAATTATGGTATTGGTATTCTGATGGGGATTGCACTGAATCTGTAAATCACTTTGAGTAGCACGGACACTTCAACAATGTTGATTTTGCCAATCCATGAGCAAGATAGATTCTTCCATTTGTCTGTGTCATATGTGACTTCCTTAGTGTTTCGTAGTTCTCCTTGTAGAGATCTTTCATGTCCTTGTTTTAAGTATATTCTTAGGTATTTTTATTTTCTTTGTGTCTATAGTGAATGGCATTGAGTCTTTAATTTGACTCATTTTGACTGTTTTTGGTATACAGGAATGCTACTGATTTGTATATATTGATTTTGTAACCTGACACTTCGCTGAATTTATTTATCAATCCCAGGAGTCTCTTGGTGGAATCTTTGAGGTTTTCTAGATATAAAATCATATCATCAACTAAAAGCAATGTTTGACCTCTTCTTTCCTGATTTAGGTGGAGTATTTATTTCCTGCTGATTAACCAGTAAGTTCTGTCAGTGGAGTGCTAAAGTCCCCAGATATTTTAATGTTGCTGTTTATTACTTTGATAGATGTAGTAGGATTTGCTTTGTGAATCTGGGCAGTCCTGTGTTAAGTGCATAAATATTTAGCATCGTTGTCTTCTTGTTGAATTCCTCCCTTTATGTTATATAATGACCATCTTTGTCTTTCTTTACCATTATTGATTTAAAGTCAATTTTATTATTCAGGCATGGTAGTTCATGCCTATAATCCCAGCACTCTGGGGGGCCAGAGCGGGTAGATTGTTTGAGTTTAGGAGTTTGAGACTAGCCTGAGCAAGTATGAGACCTGGTCTCTACTAAAAAAAACAAACAGAAAAATAGCTGGGCATGGTGGCACATGCCTGTAGACCCAGCTACTCTAGAGACTGAGACAGGAGGATGGATCACTTGAGCACTTGAGTGTGAGGTTGCTATGAGCTATGATGATGCCATTATGCACTCTAGCCTAGGGCAACAGAGTAAGAATCTATCTTAAAAAAAAAGTAAGTCAATTTTATCTGATACAAGAATGGCTACACCTGCTTTTTGTTTTGATTACATGGAATTTTTTTTTTCCATCCTTTCACTTTGTGTCTGTATGAATGCTTGTGGATTAAATGTCTTTCCTGAAGACAGCAGACACTTGGCTTATATTTTTTCATCCAATCAGCCAGCCTATCGCTCTTGGACATTCAAACTATTAACACAGACTGATAGAATTGATATGTGGGATGCTAGTGTGCTCATCCTGTTGGGTATATTTATTGCCTTGTTTTACCTTTTGGACTACTGTTTTACATGAGCTCTAAGCTTTAGTTTTTAGGTGATTTTACACTGATGGATGTCTATTGTGCTGAATCATATGGTGGTTCATAATGTGCTGACCATAATGTGGTTCTAAGTACTTCCTTCTGGGAAGGTCTGGTCTTGACAAATTCCCTCAGTGTTTGGTTATCTGGAAAAATGTTTCTTTCTCTTTCATATATTACACTTAGTTTTGCTGGATACAAAATTAGATGCTGGCAGTTGTTCTGTTTAAGAAGTCTGAAGATGGCCCTTCAATCACTTCTGGCTTGTAAGGTCTCCATTGAGAAGCCTATACTTAGCCCCACGGGTTTTCCATTGTAAATTACTTGATGTGTTTACCTCACAGCCAGCCAGAGTTCCTCCTTTGTGTTGACTTTGGCCAGTCTGATGACTATTGGTCATGGCCTCTTAGTGATGGCCTCTTTGCAATGAATCTCCTGGTGTTTGTTGAGCTTCTTGCGTCTAAATCTCTAGCAAGGCCAGGGAAGTTTTCCTCAATTATTCCCTCAAATAGGTTTTCTAGCCCTTGTGCATTTTGTATTTCACCCTTAGGGATGCCTATGATTCTTATATTTGGCCGTATTATATAATCCTATATTTCTTGTAGTCTTCCATGAGATCCCTAAAAGTAGTATCAGAATTCTTTGTTTAGAAAAAAATGAAGGCTCTATATCATCTATATCTTTATCAATAGATAGATATACATATAGATAGGTATCTATTAGTATAGATATAGATATCTTTACAATATACACTAAGAAAATATTGTTTCCCTAGGGTTACTCAGAATCACTGCCTTGTGAAATGGTCCATGTTCCATCTGCTAGATCAATACTGGATCATGAACTTTTACCTAACTTAAGGAAATGCCAAAATTTATAGGCACACATTATTAGTCTGAATCATCAAAGATATCTGTGTCTTTTGATTATGGGAGAGACAATGATACAAGTTATTCAAAATTACCCTAAATTTTCTAAAAAATCTGAAAAGTTTTGAAAACAAAGTAAATGTTGGATCTTATTCATATCCCTGCTTAGTTCCTTACTAGCTTAATATTGGTGAGTTCCATTTTCTAAAAAAAAATGTGTGCATGTCCTAACACATAGTATGTTTTTACTAACAATAACATCTAATATATGAAATTGTCAAGGAAATTACATTCATTTATTTACTTAGTTATTTTTTATTTAATCACTAAGACTATTGGCTTTCACTGGGAAAATAAGTTAATTATTTTACTGGGAAAATAAGTAAACAGAATATATAATAAACTCTGACACACATAGTTTTGTGAGCTCAAAAAAACAAAACAAACAACAACTAAAAAAGAAGAAACTGAAGAACTGAACTTTAGTCCTATTCCCTAAGTCACAATCAAAGTGATGATCAATACAAGCAAAGAGTGACACCTTCCATTATGGAAATAGGAACCAGAATTAAGTCTTGGTCTTCTCACATACCAGGCCAAGATGACCTCATGAGGAAAAGTGTAACATCTGCCTGTTGTCCTCTCTCTCTTTTTTCTCCGTCCTACAACTGAGACCAACCCATGCATGCCTGCTAATTGGGTTTCTAAATAATCCTACTCATGGGAGAATCCCAGGAGATAATTTAAGAGCTTTAGCCCTGTTCTCTGGGACTCGGTTTTCAGTGATTCTTGTTCCTCATCCTGATCTAATATTAGGTTTACTTTTTCTTAAGCCATTCTAATGCTTGCCTAATACCCAAATTCCTATTTTATTCCCTATAGTATGTTCTCAGAATCTTTAGGTTTAGAACCTTAAATTGTGCTTTCAACTCCCCCATCAAAAGACTAAATCTAAATCATTGCATAGAAAACTGCCTGATGAACATCAAATTGGATTATTCAATAAACAAAAAATAAAACTTAGTGGCATTAAGCTATTACCATGTTAATGTTGTTTGCTCCAGCACTTAGCCTAATAATCATCTAAATTTTTCAACAGAAATTGGATATTCTGGCTTATCAGTAGGAAGGTAGTCAACAGCTGAATATTAGGAAGTGTTATGCTGTGACATTTGCAGGCGCATGCTGCTGACAATAATTTGGTAGGCAGGGCATGTGCTTATTGAATCATAGCTCTAAGGGAAAAAGTTGGAAAATAATGTTAGTTGTGTATATTAGCTACTGTATGCATCGGTAAGGTATTACAAGAAAGAGATGAAGTCAGGAAAGAGTTGGCCACTTTGAGAGTGGGAATGAAAGAAAATTGAAAAAGTTTAAAATTTAAGGCCAGCAAAGGGCCTTGCTTCCAATCAGTAAATGATGTGAGGAAGGAAAATTTAGAGTGACCAAGAACTTCAGTGGATCGAAGTTATCAAGTCTATCAGCAAATATCCCATCAGTAACCAGTTTCAGCCACTGTACTTTAAGAAAAAGACATATGGGAGAAGTAGGCAATAAATCAGGTAATTTGAGACAAATACCTGCAAAGCAACTTTGGGCATGATTATAGGAACATAATATTGATACCAAGCAAACAAATCTGAAATTTTGTTTATGTGGAAATTGCATGACACATAAAACCATGAGAATGATCTAAAGAAACTTATAACTGAAGAACAGTAAATCAATCTTTAGGCAGGCAGTTCACTTGCAAAGCTCTGCAGCCCTCAGGAAGTCAGTGACCACTTGAAATGTACCAAGAAGGGGGAGTGGTAGGGTCGGGGAGGGGGTCCTAGACAATAATGTGTAAAGGAGTGTCTTACAGAGAACAGTTCCAAGAAGGAATCAAGGACCTACCTCTCCTCTCAGGGTTGGAAGACCTCATAGTGTTTGTCTGGCTTAATTTCTGTTGACCAGTTACTGCTGTGTCTCCCTTTTTTACCCTTTGCAAATGGAACTATTTGTTATAGTGGGTATTAGGGACAGATGACAGGTTTATAGGTCCTAAAACTAGGAGGAATTAAGTCAGGTAAGATGTAGAGGCCCTACACTTTGTGCTGGATGTTGGAAGTGAACGTATATGTGGGAAAAAAAGAGAAAATGAAAATTTGGTTAGAAGGAGCAGACTATGGTAGAATTGCTCGTGTGTGCTAATATCCATGTTTCCTTTCCTTGGACACATAGAAAACTGTATTTTTCAGCTGTCTTTGCAGTTGAGTATACTCAGGTGATTGATTTCTAGCTAAAGGAATGTGGGTAGAAATGAAATATTCTAATTCTAGGCAGAGCCCACATAACCTCTGGTAATGGAAGACCCTGATCCTAGAAGAGGGATCAGAAATCTACAGTTTACATCTGGCTCACTGCCTATCTTTGTGTAGTTCACAAACTAAAATGGCTTTACATTTTTAAAATTATTAGAAAAATAGGAATAATATTTCATTACATGAAAAGTTATATCAAATTTCAATATCATAAATAAAATTTTAATGGAACACATTTATGTTCACATTTATTTACATTATCTCTGGTTACTTTTACAATACAATGGCACAGGTGAATAGATTCAATGAAGAGTTTATGTGGCACTCTGTTTCCTATATCCTGCTAACTGAATGTACCACACACTGTGGGATATCATCATAACTTAGCAGCATTTGAGCCACAAATATCATTGCACCATGGCATTTTATTTTATTTTACCTTATGTTATTTTATCTATCAGTGCATATCCATCAGGTTAAAAAAATAAAGGAAAAGAAAAGTTGACTTCAAATAATGCACTTTTAAGATACACTGGTGTGTACATTATTTTGCTATCAAATTAGTTGACAAAACATTGTATTATTTATGCAATATTTTGCCTGCGGTAGGCAAAATAATGGCCTCTCAAAGATGCCCATATCATAATCTCCTAAAACTTTCAACATGTTACTTTACATTTCAACAGGGACTTTGCAGGTGTGATTAAGTTAAGGATACTGACAGAATGTAAAAATTATCTCAATGTAATCACAATGGTCCTTACAAGAAGGAAACAGGAGAATAGAATCAGATTCTGAATCATGGAAGCAAAGAGTAAAGTGATGTTATTGCTAACTTGGGACCAATGAGCCAAATAATTTAGAAACCCTCTAGAATTTGAGAAAAGCAGGGAAAGAGAATATTTCTTAGATCCTCCATAAGGAACACCCTCAGGCAAGCACTTTGATTTTGACCCAGTAATACCCCCTTTAGATTTCTATCATCTAGAACTACAAGACAGTAAGTTTTGGTTGCTTTAAGTCACTAAGTTTGTGATAATTTATTATAGCAATAGGAAACTAAGACAATACACATGGATAATATTGAACTAAGCACTCATCACGTTATTCCTACCTAGTTCACATAAAAGGAACATCCAGAAAATTTAGGAAATTTAAAACAAAATATCTTATTATTATAAATTTTCTTCACAAAAGTAAAAATATAAAAAATGATGCTGCAACCTCAGTAAGTTTCCAAGTGGCTCATTTATTAGTCAAGCAAAGAAAGCTGTCAACTGATGGTTAGTTAATTAAACTGTATTTGAGTGCAATAGCTAAAGAAATTAACCTATTAATCCAGAGAATGTAAATTTAAAACTATTGCCTTTTGATGAGAACAGGTTGCTCAAAGAGTTGAGAATATTGGGAGCATCATTCATAGCCAACAAAAAATAGGTGAAATGATTTTGAGTGGTTTGTCTCAGTTCTTGATGAGTAGATGCATGTATGTATGTGTTATTGTTATTTAGTCAAGGAGCAGTTTGAATCTATTGGATCATCTGAGTGGAACAACTACAGGCGAGTATATTTTCAAAGAAGTTGAGAAAACATCAACTCAGTGTAAGTTGAAGCGGAATCTGCTAAGATGTGTTACAACAGATGGTGGTAAAAATATGTGTGAAGCCAAAAAAATATTGAACAAATTCACAAAGGTAGTTAAAAATTAAGATATTTAAAGCCAATGATCACAAGTAGGTTCTCGGCAGAATATATTTTAATCTACAATGTGTTATTGAACCAAAATTGTCAACAGTGAACTTGATTTGCTCTCATGCACTTACCCATCATCAGTTCCGTGAATTTTTGCCAAACACAGAAGCTAGCTAGATATCTTGATTTGCTCTAATCCATGAAAGATCAATGGCTTAGCAGTACCAAAGATACTTTTATTGTTTCTGCAGCTCAGGGTCAAAATGGAAATTTTTCTGAAAAAGGAAAATTGCATTCAGCTATGATTAGCAAACACTAATCTTTGCAAAAGACATTTTCCTACAGGATAGGTAATGTTTAGAGAGTCTACCTAAAATTTTGAGATAAATAGTACTTACATGTAAAATTTTATAGTCATTTCTATAACTAATGTTTAGGTCACAAATAATGTCAAGCTGCTTTATACCTTTTTGTGCTATAAATTTAAAAATCTTGACTTTCACACAAATTTGCAGTGAATTTCTTTCCCCAGATTAAACTACCGCTCCAGCAGTGTTCTTGATACTTAATGCAAGTGCAGAAGAATTTTCCTTCTTTAAAAATCCATATTTCATAATTGTTCATTTGAGAACCTTCCCCAAATCTTCAATTGGAAGTGATTAGTCTGCAATGTAGCAACATATTACAAGGCAAAGAAGAATTTAATAGAATCCTGTAGATATTTTTAAAGAGATGAATATGGTCAATTAAAATCGTATACTCACAGAATACTACCAAACAGTACCTGGCAGAACTTACCGATTTGAAAAGACATTTTCAAAAAGACAAAATACATAAAATTTCATTAGAGATCATCCTTAGCTAGTGAACATTTGTAATCATTTTGATGGAAAGGAAGCTAAGCAAAAGTACATATCCCAGCAAAATGATTCTATTTTCTCATTAGCAGACATGCAATACAAAGAATTGTTATTATATTCTGAATTTCATCAAAATAATACTTGCTAAAATTTGTTTTCTCTCTCGTTCCATATATTTCTAGATAATATCTTTGATTTTGTCTTGTAAGACTAAACCGTTCATTATCTGATCTTTCACATAAAATGTTTTCTGACCCTTAGTCTAGAGCAGGGGAGCCATTAGATATAAGGAGACTACATTTCGAATCAATATATGGAAAGATGATCACCAAGCATGCAGTTCAATCATGACGAGTGAGAACTCAAGCTTTGTTGTAGTGAGCCACTGAGACTTGTTTGTTTCAGCAGCCAGTGTCATTTACCGCGACTAAAACAACTTCTTAATTATATGACTGAAATTCACATATAAGGAAATCTCAGAAACCACAAGTATTTCCAGGAAACATTATGTCTGCTTAGGAAATGGCTACAGATGTGTTATATTAGCAAAGTGAAAAAGCATAGAGAATTCCTCTTGCCATTAATTCAGCCAACGTTTTTTGAGGTACTGTGAGTTAAGGTTGTATGCAAGGTTGATTTGATATTGTTCTCCGAAATTATAAATTCTTTCTTATTTTTGAAATGAACAATTGAATGTATTTAAATCAATAAGTCATCAGACATCCCACGCAATCAACTGTTCAATAGAAATTCTTGCTTTAGACAATAAAAGAGCATGCGTTTTTGCTTTCCTAAAGGAGGAATTTCTCTTCCCTCTAGAATGATAGTAAACCAGAAAAGAATAAATTTCAAGGTCTGAATGGGACATTACTTTGAAATATCCCCAGAGAAAGCACTAGGCAAACTCCCGTAATAAAATGCAGTCATCAAATTGCCAATATTTGTCGCAACTGCATGAGGAAGCAGAGAAAGCAGAACACTGAGGGGGGAGATTTCCCTTCTCTTGGCGTGATGGAGTGAACAATTACCTGAGGTGAAAAGCATTGCACTGTCCAATACAGACTAGAATTAGGTCCACAAAATTAAATGATATCAATGTGGCTCGGTTTTCATATTTTTAAATCACATGACAATATTTTCTGGACACATGCAACATCCCAGGTCCTACTCTGCTCGGCCTAAGAAATGTTTTCCTAAGCATGCGAATTACTTAGGATAAAGAGGTATTTGTTAACATGCCGGTTCTTGTGTCCCAGAAGCAGATTCATTAGCTGTGGTGAAGGGCCGAGGGTCTGTGCTTTGATATATTCATCTTGGAGGCTAACACGTATGCTGGTATTTTAAAGTGGCTCACTCAGCCTCTTTTCTGCTTTCCTAGACTCCCTTGCACCTAAGGTTCTGTAAATTAATTCTATCAATTAGCTGAACTTGCAGAAAATTTGGAAGGCAAATCAAGGTGGAAACCATCTTTCTCCCCCCCCTTTTGGCTATTTCTGCTCTCAGGAGTGGTTGGGGTATGTAGACTTTCTTAGGGGATATTTCAGCATCCATTATCCGATCTTGTCTCTGTTGAACAGTGGCAGTTTTAGAGGTAGCAATGGGATATTATTTTTTGCCATAATCCCAGAGATAACCCACTGTTTTAGAACTGTTCCTGGAAGTACAGATAGGAAATTACCTTTGAAAATAAAGTCCAATTATTTTGTAAGCACCTAATTGCCTACCACGTGTCAATTCCTACTTAAATACCTACAGTGGTTTGTTTCTTGAACTAGACTGTGATTAATAAAGAATATGACATCAGTGTTAACATCATTCGGCAGTGGGCTCTAGAAAAGCATCATCGTTTGTCCCTCTTAGAAACCTATTCTTTCTTCTCTCATCACGTAAGAATGTGTTTGTATGAGGAATTCTTTAATGAAATCAAGATGCCCTGGAATTCCCTTGACGATGCTTGGGCAGCAAGTTCACCTGCCCATCTCTACCCTACTCATCCCCTCCCCCATACCACACTTCATCAAAGGACCAAGGATCTCAGTGAGTGTTTAACCGTTGCTTCTCTGGGGGAAGACTAGCCCTGGGCTGGGACCTCAGACCCTTCCTGGGAAAGCTGAAACCATGCGCAGATAAGAGAAAAGGAGACGCATCAGACTGTAAACTTTATGAAGGTGGAGGCTTTTGCTTGCTTTCTTTTTTTTTCTTTTTGCAGTTTTTGGCTGAGGCTGGATTTGAACCCGCCACCTCACCTCCAGCATACAGGGCCGGTGCCCTACTCCTTTGAGCCACAGGTGCTGCCTTGTTTTGTTTTTCAATGCTGCAGTTACAACACTTGAAACAGTGCCTGATAATCAATTATAATCACAATAGAACATCCATAGTTGAACACTTCCCTACACTGACCACCTCCCCGCTCAAGTTGACCTGATTTTTCAGACTTGACAGGCACCACATATATGAATCAACACAGTAGGCCTCTTCTTTATGTCGATCACCTCCATATGTTGACCAGTTGGTTATAGTCCCTTGGGTGGTCAATTTACTGAGGCTCTATATAAGGCATTCATTATACAGAAAAATGTGTTGAATGATGATTAGCCTAGGACAATGTAAAGACATTACTGCTGCTTGTTGAGGTAAGGCCTCTGGAGCCGTGTCCTGTGTCAGAGGTAGAATGGGATTAGGGATTCTAAAAAAGAGTTTCCAAGGGTAGGAATAAGCACAGTATCTAGTAGTGTGAGACTTTGCTTAGCAAATACCTAAGCTGAATACCATGATTCTTACCTTTATGCTTTGCCAACTGAGTCAGCTACTCAGTGACCCCACATTGTGTTCTCAGATATTATTCTGAGCTCATGGTTGCCTACAGCCAGACCCTTACGTTATGTCACAGAAATGCCTCTGCTACCTTCCATCCGAATGCCAAGCCTAGCTTTGCACTGCCTTAGTTTTCTAAGGTCTTTAAAACCAACTGACTGCTGAGGTGGAAACTGTGTCTTAGTATTTATAAGAAAGACCAAATCCCGGTTACCAAAATCAGCATGCTCAGGAGGCTGAGGCGAGAGAATCGCTTAAGCCCAGGAGTTTGAGGTTGCTGTGGCATCACAACAGCATTCTACCAAGGACTACAGAGTGAGACTCTCTCTCTCAAAAAATCAGCATCCACATTTAAAGTCAAGTTACCATAAGCCGAGTCCCTGAGCACTGGGATAACATTAAGAACATCCCTCCTACGGTGCATCTTACAAGGGTACATGTGAAATTTACTAGGTGTAGAATATAAATGTCTTAACACAATAACTAAGAAAATGCCGTGAAGGCTATGTTAACCAGTTTGATGAAAATATTTCA
>CAUYQV010122695.1:0-18502 GCA_963574575.1 Galagoides demidoff | reverse complement strand
TATGGCTTCACTGCTCACAGCAACCTCCAACTCCTGGGCTCAAGCGAGTCTCCTGCCTCCGCCTCCCAAGTAGCTGAGACCACAGGCGCCCGCCACAACGCCTGGCTATTTTTTTTTTTTTTGGTTGCAGCCATTATTGTTTGGCGGGTCTGGGCTGGATGAACCTGCCACTTTAGGGGTACGTGGCTGGCGCCTTAGCTGCTTGAGCCACAGGCACCGAGCCCATTATGTAATTCTTAATCCACATTCAAATTTCCTCCCAATGAACCCAGTAATGCCCTTTGGGCCTTTTCCTTTGTAAATCCAAGATATAATAAAGGATCGCTCATCGCATTCACTTATCATTTCTCCAAGATGAAATCTGAAGCTGTGAATGTAGACGGAACCCGGTGCTCTCTCTGCCTGCATGCGTGCAGAATGCCATGTCAGCACACCAGAGATAATCAACATTCTGTGTGGGACACCTTCCAGAAACCCTGCCTCTGACAGTGTTTCAAAAAGTCAATACAAAGATAGGTAATGTCCAGTGTCCATCCTCAGGAAGTCACACTGCTTTGGCCTCTTCTCTCGTTAAGCAAGAGTCTGGATAAGTCTCTTCCAGGTCTATCTGAGCTTCTTCCAGGGGCGCTGGTGGGCAGTCCCTTTTCCTTCCCCTCACTATCTGAGCCTTGAGTTTGTTGAGCCCATCCCAATGACCTGGGCCAGCTATGGTTGTCCCGTCAGCCTTCACCAAATGCCCACTTTTCTAGCCTTTTCTGCATCCGCAGTTAATCATGTGGCCAATCTAACTAGTGAGGCTTAAGGGGAAGTCTTCTGAGACATCTGCCTGTGGGTACCTTGTTCCTTTGTTGATAAAAAGAAAGTGCTTCAAGAAATGCCCAGCCCTCCTTCTATCCTTCTTCCCAACTTAGACCTGGGTTGTGATGCCTGGAGCCGTAGCAGCCACCTGTGACATAAAGCAACAGCCCTTAGGACAAAGAGCAACTGGTTGCGGGTGACAGAGGAGAAAGGCGGAAGGATCCAGCATCTGGTCGCTGCTGCAGTACTCACTTGCCACTCCTGCTTCCTGCCGACAGGAAGTGCACCAGCCACTGTTGAAAGCACTCATAGTCCATGGAGCTTCTGAGAAACTCCGCGCACAGGAGAAGGTATAAGGCTCATGGACCAAACACAGCTACCGGCAGCCCCCAATTACTGTGTGATCCCGGATACATTGCTTAACCTTTCTGGGTCCAAATGTCTCAGCTACCGAAAAAAAAAAAAAAAAACCTCCAAAACCCAAAAAACTCCAAGAAATGCTGTTAAGTCTGGAAAAACATACTCACATCTTTCTATTCGTTCAGCAGGTTCGTGTCCCGCTGGGCGGCGGTGTGTGCTGTTCTGTCGGTTTATGCTCAGCGAGCATCTGATGTGCTCTGAGGCCTGTTCTCAGAACTGCGGTTTCTCGGTGAAAGACACAGAACCCTTCCTCTCATAAACTGACATTCTGACGTTTCCTTCCAGTTTCGATTACATGCGAGTAACATGCTGAGCAGATACAATTATTCCGTCTTCCCAGATGGGGAAACCGAGGCTCACAGAAGTTGTGACTGTGCCCACATAGCAGCCTGGCCCGTATGAGCTGGAGCCCGCGTCCACCCCTGGCCGCCAAGCTCATCACATGAAACAGTGAAAATGCAGCTGTGGAGGAAGGACGCTGTTGCCAACTCCTTTGGGAAGTGTACTTTTGATTTTAATCACATTTTATAAGATATGTAAACTGGATTATCTGGAGAACACACAGGCTCCCTGGTCCATTATTAGTCAATGACCTTTGCTTTCAACTTCTCAGCCCAGCCCTGCAGGGGGCTCACTCTTCTGTTTGTTCTTATTATCCCCCCCCTTTTTTTTTTTTTTTTTTTTGCAGTTTTTGGCCAGGACCAGGTTTGAACCCACCACCTCCGGTATAGGGGGCTGACTCCCTATTCCTTTGAGCCACAGATGCTGCCCTATTATCCCCTTCTATTTTTAGCTAGTCAAAGAGCCTTAGAAACCTAAGTGCAATTTTTCCCTCCCAATAAGGTGAGAGCAGGAAAGAATTCCACTTTCTAGAATGTCAACCAATGTGGTAGGCACTGACACTATGGGAAGCCGGTTTCATTTATCCTGTTCTACAGATGGAGGGAGGGACAGAATCCTGACAACTACTATGCTCAGGGTTACAAGGCCTTCAGCGCAGGGCCAGACCTGCTTAGTGAGTGTCTTTCCACATGACTGCATGCCAGCCTGTCTGTATCTTTACTGAACCCCTCAGTTCAGGGCCTGGTATCTAATAAATACTTGGAATGCACTAACAAATGACTAAAATTCTCTTTCTTGTTTCCTTAATCAGGCAGGGGAGGTATGGTAGGGTACAGGGCAGAAGGGGAAGGGGACACACACTGGGAAAAAAATGCAAAGCACAGGCTTCCAGTCACAGCCCCGGCCACGTCCCCTGAGCCTGCCCACGTTTCTGGGACACAAATTAACCAAAGCTTGGTGCCCTTTCCTGAAACCCTGGAAGGCAGGCAAAGCCCACAGGAAGCTCCCCAATAAACCCCTTCTCTTTCTGGCCTCAGTTTCCCCATCTGTAAAATAAAGGCAGTTAGACTCCCAGTTCAGTCTTCTCTCAACCCAAACTTCCTTCCCAGAGCTCAGGTTGCTGGACATTTTTCAGGCCATATAAAATAAAAATTCAGAAGTCTAGTTTAGATACCTTCTTATCCATTTGCTTAAGAAACTATTAGAAATTAATCCCATCAACGTACGGATGAAGGTAAAACTAAACTTACGTGGTACTTAACAGGTATTTCATCATCTCCACTTAACAGATAGGCAAGCAGAGGTACAGAGAAGACGGGTTTGCCTAAGATGCCACAGCCACCAAGTGGCAGAGCCTGACCCTCAGGGTATGCTCCCAACCACTGCCCTTCGACACCTTCTGATATGGTCTCTGCTGTGTGCTCGACTTGGGGCCAAGATTTTACATGAAGCATCTCCCAGTAATCTTTCCACACAGATGACATTGCTGCCATCTCGAATTTCAAAGATAGTAACTAATGCTAACACATGAGGCAAAATGGTTGAGCTTAAACTAAGGTCTCCTGGCAAGTTTTGTGCTCCTGTCCCTAAAGCTGTCATTGAGCAGACCCACCTGGGTTGGGACCTCTGTTCTTCCACCCTGCTCTGTGATAGCAGGAAAGTTGCAAAGCCTCTCGGATCCTAAGTTTCCCATGCTGGCCTTCCTTTCCCAAGGCTGCATCTAATGCCATTCTTTTAGCTTTGTTTCTGGGAGTAACAGAGAAACTCCCCTGAATTATTATTCCCAGGGAGGCTGAGATGCTGAGGGTGGGGACACCCACACCCTGGCTTCAGGCATTTTTCCCTTCCAACTCTTGGGCCAGTAGAGCTGGGCTGGACACCTCTGCTCAGGTTGCTCTGTGCAGGGGTGAGGGGTCACTGCCAGCCTGCCGGAGTTTGAGGGCAAGAAGTCTCTTGCATCCCTGATCAGATGTTTACCCCTGAAGGATGTTGCCCATCATTCCTGACCCAGCCCAGAGCACTGGAAGAGGATGATTCTGGAAGATGCAGAGGCACTGACAGGCACATCCACGACCATCTGGGGCTTTTGCACTTTGCTTGCTCATGTTATGCTTTGAGGTAGGTGGTCTTCTTCCTAGTTCACAGATGAGGAAATAGGCCCTCAGACCCCATGTCCATGAAGTGTGATGGTACCAAGATAGAGGTCACTGGTCAGCCCATCTTTAGACCACCACAGGTCCCTCCCAACTGGGATGGTAGTGGCTGGTCAAGGAGCTCAGGCTGTGAAGCTGAGGCCATGGACTCAGAGCAGGATTGTTTCTTATTCATGTTTATAACCCAGGTTATAGGCTTGGCATGCAGTAGGTACTTGCTAAGTGTTTACTGAATGAATGAATGAATGGTGGTTGCATGAATGAACAGGCACCCGTGCCCCTTGTCAGATGGATCAGCTGCTCCCCAAGCCTAGTTCCTTGTCCTCCTGAGCACTCAGCCGGACAACATTACCCAGGCTCCCCTGCAGTTCTGGCCAAAGGAAGAGGGGGGCATTTTGTGCACAGTTTGCAAGATTGCTCCATAAAATCCCAGGAGAAATCTTCTACTCTTTCATCCCCCATTGTCTACCCCTATGCAGATCTGTCAAGAATTCAGAAACTCAAGAGACGGTGAAACCGGTTGATGCTTGAGTGGTGGGGCCTGAGTCCCTCCTAGAGGGAGGCTGCTGGCCTCAGGGCCTGAATCCCTACTAGAGGGAGGCTGCCGCCCTCAGGGCCTGAGACCCTCCTAGAAGGAGGCTGCTGGCCTCAGGGCCTGAGCCCCTCCTAGAGGGAGGCTGCAGCCCTCAGGACCTGAGTCCCTCCCAGAGAGAGGCTGATGGCCTCAGGGCCTATGTCCCGCCTAGAGGGGGGCTGCTGCCCTCAGGGCCTGAGTCCTTTCTAGAGGTAGACTGCTGGCCTCAGGGCCTATGTCCCACCTAGAGGGGGGCTGCTGGCCATAACCAGCAAGGACCTCTTACTTGGCCAAGCTACTCCATAGCATAAGAGACTAGTGAGGCAGCCGTGGGCTGAGCACTAGGCTGGGATCACTAATGTAGGAGTCTGAAGAGAAAGCTTCTTCTAGAATCATAAGCCCACAGAATTGGAAGGGACCTTGCCCATCACAGAGATGAAGTTTCCACCCAGTGCAGGAGCCCTTTACAGCAACTCCACCCAGGGGTACTTTCAGCCAGACTTGCACAGTGCTGGAGAGCTCATTCCCCCTTAAAGCCTTTTGTTTTACCTTTGGACAGGAAGGGGCTTCCTTACCCTGGGCCCTGCCTCCTGAACTTTCCCCTCAGATCCATCCCTTAGCCCCTCACAGAGCAAGAGGCTTTTCCTTCTTACACACAGTTGAGGCAGAACCCAGGGTGAGTTCTTATTCCCTTTGTTCAACAACTGCGTGCTGGGCCCCACCGTCCTGCCAGACGCCCCTGTTGTCCATCCACTGTTCCCCTTGGAGTGTTGCTTGTACCTCGGCACTCCATTTTTACCACTTCCTGCAGATGTGAGAGATGCAGTTCTCTCCAGCTCTGCCCCAGCCTGGGTCCTAGTTGGAGAACATACCTTACTACGGGTAAGAAAGCCTCTTCCTCTGTGAGGGGCTAAGGGATAGATCAGGGGGAAAGTACAGGAGGCAGGGCCATCTTCTGGGGGAATGGCAGTTCCCAAGCCCCCACCTGTGCAGCACTTCAATCCCTAACCCCATTTCATCCTCGATTCTATGGGCTATGCACCATTCTTCTCCCACTTTGCTGAAGAGGAAACTGAGATCAGAGAGGTGACATGATTTGCCCAGAGGGCCATAATCCCTGGCATCAAGCATCCAATTCTAGGTGCCTCTGATGCTAAAGCCCAGGTACAGGCTCTTGGGTAGTGGGGAGTGGCCCGTGGCCCTTCAGAACCACAGATGAAGGTCTAAATCAAACCACTCTGGCCTCAGACATGGTAGCATGGGCTGGCTGCCTGGGAGCAGCTGCCCAGGCCCATAGTCGTCCACATCAGCTAGTCTAGCCACATCCCTGGAGGGCCAGGACTTGCCATGACTTGCATGTGGAGCTGAGGGTTACAGAGGGGTGGCCAAAGTCTGAACTATGGCAGTTCCTATGTCCGAATGGGTTAGGGGAAACCAGAGTATGGCAGGGCCAATTGCTCAGCAGACCTCTGCTAACTGGAAAGTTGCTAACATATGTCCTTAATCCCACTGGCCAGCTGCCTGCCGGGCACGGAGCTGTAGGCCCTACTATTCCAAGGGCCTGCTGACTTTGGACAGCAGGCCCCCAGCTTCCTGGGACTGTGTGCCTGCGGGTCATGCACCAGGTTTTATTTCAGCTGCATGACAGGTGAGAAAGGTGGACCATGCCGTACCTACTGTCCAGATGAGGAAACCAAGGCTCAGAAATGTACAGTCACTGGTGTACACAGCCAGGTAGAAGAAATGGGGGTTGTTCACACTCAGGCAGATCTGGGTCTTCTGGTCAGGAGACAGCTATACACACAGTCTTCCCTCTCCCCTCAGATTTCACACCACATGATCAGGAGTCCACTGAGTCCTTTGAACTTCACGGGGCAATGACTGATCTGATCAACCCATGTATTACTGGCCAACATGCAGGGGAGTCCTAGGTAAGGGTGAGGGGATGAGACTCTGGGAGCTGGATGTAGGGAGGGGCAGAAAGGGAAGAAGGACCAGGGAACACAAGAAGAGACAAAGCGAGAGAGATATAAGAAAAAGACCTACAGCAGAGGGAAGTTCTCAGCACAGCAGGAGACTAGATGGAGCTCCCCAGAAAAGCAGGGAGCTGTGTCAGAGGGAGCGAGCTCACCGTCTCTGGAGATACGCAAGCAGGGCTACATGAATCTGTCTCTGGGAAATCCTAGACGGGGGTTGTGCATCTGGGAATGGCTACGCGGGCTTCTCTTACACCTGAGAGACAGATCTCCCCTATCAGATGTCCACCCACCCTCTCCCCCCATACATGAGCAAATTTAGAGAGCTCAGCCACATCTCCCAGGCACTTTGTTTTTTTCATTTGTTTGTTTGTTTGTTTTGAGAGAGAGCCTCAAGCTGTTGCCCTCGGTAGAGTGCTGTGGCATCACAGCTCACAGCAACTCTGGGGCTCAAGCGATTCTCCTGCCTCAGCCTCCCAAGTAGTTGAGACTACAGGTGCCCACCACAATGCCAGACTATTTTTTGGTTGCAGCCATCATTGTTGTTTGGCGAGCTAGGCTGGATTTGAAGCTGCCAGCTCAGGTGTATGTGGTTGGCGCCTTTGCCGCTTGGCACCAAGCCTCCCATGCTCTTTGAATGGAAGTAGAAAGTCCCAGAATCATAGGCTCAGAGCTACTCTTCTGAGTTGTAAGTGCTCTGATTTCCCTCCCCTGTCACCCTGGACTCTCTCAAACCCTGTCAGAGGTAAGCTCTGATCTTCCTAAAGGCTGCTTAGCACCAGCAGAGAATCAAGTCTAAACTCTTCCATCCACATTTGGACGGCCCTGTCTGCTCCCTCTCCCTCCACACTCTTATCCAAGCTCCTCACACACCTGGCCCAGCTGCAGCAGGCCCCCCGCTCCTCTTCACTCTCACATCACCCTCGGCATGTCCCTGTGAGCCTGCAAGGCCAGGGCCATGTCGCCTTCCTCCAGAGATTTGTATATACAAAGTCTACCTTGGTGACTTAATGGAGCCACATACTTCCCAACTTAGGGCCTTCACTTAGGCTGGTCCCTCAAGCAAACAATACCCTTCTGTATCCTTTACAGATAGCTGAACCCTCACCCCTGCACAGCCTGGAGTTGGGGTGGATGGAGAAGTTACAATAACAGCTCTCATCATCAAGGGATTTTCCTCACAGCAACCTTAGGAGATAGACACATCAGTATCTCAATTGTATACGTGGGGAAACTAAGGCAGAAAGTTACATGGCAGATATACAGGAGAGTGCAGGTTTCTGAAGCCATACCCCAGAGCATAGGCTGTGAATTCTCAGGAAAAGGCCACTCAAATGATCAGAGGAGAATGGCAGCTGTGGGATTTCCCACCCCTGTCCCCTGGTTCCTGCTGGGATCAGAGCTTGTTGGGGTCTTTCTCAGGACCTGGCAAGATGCCTGGCATATTGTAAGTACACAGAGAAAGGTTTGGTAATAAATCAGTTCCCTTCAGAAACAACTTTGCTGGACATTATTTGCTTCAGATTACTGACTAGTGTGAAAGATCTGGATTTTGTGTGGCTTCCTCTGCCACAGTGAATCAAATAACAGGGGGATTGGGTGATGATTTTGTGGTCACTTGTGAATCAGGGTTGAGACATATTTACTAAGTGTCACCCAAACCCTTTGCCAATGTTGTGAGATCATCCCCAGGTGTTAAGGGAGGGCACCGCGCGCCATGGCCGAGGCAGGGGGCTGCATTCTTACTGCTGCCACCAGCCACTTCCCCAGGAGATAGACCATGAGATCATGAGACCTTGAGACTACAGGATGTTTCTCAGGAAGGAAGCAAGATGGGCTGAGGGGGCACAAAACCACAACTCAGGTTGAAGCCCCATAGGGTTCTGTAGCTGGGACCAAGTTGGGGTGAGCGTCCTCGCCTTGAGACCCCATTGATCAGGCCCTAGGTGGAGTTGACCCCGGAAAGGGGCATGACCTTAAGTAACTGGCCCAAGCCCAGGTCCAGAGAGGGCCAGCAGCTAAGTGCCATCGTACCATAGCCAGGGATCTGGGAAGCTGCTTGATAGCACTTGGCACCACGCTGGGCGATGTCCAGCACCACCTGGGCTGGTCGGCCAGCTTTACTTTCCTCAGCTGCAAAGTGCCATAAACACCAGTTCTCAAATGTTTGGTCTTGAGAACTTTTGCTCTCTTAAAAATTATTAAGGACCCCAATGAGCTTTTATTTATGTTCTAAATCTACCTATAATTAGAAAATAAAGCTGATTATATTTTGAGTGTTTATTAATTTATCTTAAAATATTAATAATAATGGCAAACCTTTTACATGTGAACATAACACTTTTAATTTTTTTAAAAGAATGGCCAAGAGAAGTGACAACATCCTAGATTTTTGCAATTTCTTTATCATCTGGTTTGGTAGAAAACCCCTGAATACTTATGACTACTTCTGTAGTCTGTTGTGGTAGGTCATTTGGTTGAAGTATATGAAGAAAATCGGAACTCATAGATATGTAGTTAGATACAGGAGGAGTATTCTAATGGAATTTTCAGAGAATTTCTTCATATTACATAAAACTTGATAAGTGGCAGCACTTTAACAGTTAACTGCAATGTGGAATCTGAAAACATATCAATGAACATTTTGTTCTTTGTTAGATTAAAATCCACCAGTCTGTCTTGCACTTGGAGTGGATCTTTTACCTATATGTGATTTTAAAACATCATCCATTAGTCATTGGAAAACACTGGTTCACCTCTGACTTAGGGGAGCTTCTGAATGTAGACATGTTTAATTCACAACATCAAAAGAAACCATGCTCATTAATATTAGCACCCCAAAAAGTCTCTAAGTGCTGAGAAGCAGATTTACCATCATGGATACAAGTTTTTCAAGTTTCTAAATTTTGTCAAAAGGTCAAATCTTGGCAATATGTAGTTATTCACCTTGAAGTGACAGGCTCATCTCATTCCAACAATGTCTGCCAAAACCGCAAGTCTGAACGACCATGGTTAGGCTGTCAATCATTCTTTCAAACAAAAATGGTGCTCCACGAAAAAAGCAGGTAGTTCAGCTCACAGCTCCAACCATGGCAGGATTGCTTCTCTTCTGCCGACCACAGACATGCTTAATGCAGACTTCTCACTTTGTCACCTAGAATGTTAAAAAGATAGGTACTCAAGGGTCGAGACTGAATAAAAATTGTTGAATATTATTGCTCCATCAAGGACAATGCATTTAATTTTTGCTGTGATGCATGATGGTAACCAATACAATGACAGCACACTGTAACTCAGGCCAGTACATCCATTCCAGCTAAGCCTTGGCAGCTCTGCCCACTACTGATCTCATCACCAGTGACATGTCCATAACGTAAAACACACCATAGTAGTAGTGTTAGTATTAGTATTAGAATTAGTACTCCTGTGAGAATACTGTAGTAGTATTACTGTGAACATAGATTTTACCTTAAAGATCTTGGGGAACCCCCGGGGATCCATGGGCCATTCTTTGAAAGCAACTGATTTAAAAAAGGAAAAAGATGTGCTATTTGAAGTCAGATAGACCTGGCCTGGAATCAGAGACCATACTAGCTGTAAGGTATCTCAGAGTTTCCCCATTTATAAAATGAGGATTACATCACCTACCTCACAGAGTCCTCTGGAGACTCAAGTGAAACAACATCTGTGACAGTGCCGGGCATGGGGCAGGCGCTTCATATTTATACCTGCCCCTCTATATGGACTTCATTATGTCCCTTCCCCTAATTCACAGGTGGAAGCTCCAATGTGACTATATTTGAAGACAGGGCTTTTATGGAGGTAATAAAGGTGAAGTGAATTGATGTCCTTATAGGAAGAAAAGGCACTAGACATCAATCTCTCTCTTCCTCTTCCTCCTGACACCACCCCCAGCCACAAGAGCCAAAGTAAAGGCCATGTGAGGACATGGCAAGAAGGCAGTCATCCATGTGCCAGAAGGTGGCCCCTCACCAGGAAGAAACCAAGTTTACCAGCATCCTGACCTTGGACTTCCCAGCCTCCAGAACTGTCAAACAGTACATTTCTATTGGTTGGGTCACCCCATTTGTCCTATTTTCTCATGGCAGCCCAAACAGATGAAAACACTCCCCCATACCCTTTTCTTCCCAAAGCTGTTGTGTTGTTGGTTTGTTCAGTTGCAAGCCCTTTGTTAAGAGCTGAACATGAGCAGATATAATTAATGTTAGAAACTGTTCCCAGACAGCCCTTGGGCAAATCTCCCAGCCTCAAGGATCATGCCTTTTGGGAGATTTCTGATGAGAACATTCCAAGATGCCAGTAGAAAATCCTGATGCTGGATATTTGAGAGCCATATTGAGAAGAAAGTAATTTTCTACTTGATTTTCTAAAACAACAAACAGTGGCAGGAATACCAGGATGGTAATTTTAAATACTAATCAGTCCTAAGCTATTATGCAGACTCACCAAGGAAGATCTGTTACGTGGAAACATCAGCAGCTCAGCTGATGGTGATGACAATCTTGGCAGTGGTGATGGTGATGTTGGTGATAATTACAGTAATAATGATAGTGACAATATGATGCTGAGATGGATTATGATGTTACTGACTATGATGTCAATGAATGATGGTGATGACGATGGTGATGGTGATGGTAGTGGTGCTAGTGATAATGATAATGGTGGTGATGGTGGTGACTATAGTGATATTGGTGCTGGTGATGGTGATAGTGGTGATAATAGTGTGGTGGTAGTGACTATGGTGATGATGGTGGTTATGGGATGGTGATAGTGATGGTGATGGTGGTGGTGATGGTGGTGGTGGTGATGGTGATGGTGATGGTGGTGGTGGTGGTGGTGGTGGTGGTGGTGGTGGTGATAGTGGTGATGGTGGTGGTGATGGTGATAGTAATTGTGGTGATGGTGGTGGTTATGGGACGGTGATAGTGGTGGTGGAGATGGTGATAGTGGTGGTGGAGATGGTGATAGTGGTGATGGTGATGGTGGTGATGGTGGTAATGATGGTGGTGGTGGTGGTGATGGTGATAGTGGTGATGGTGATGGTGGTAATGATGGTGGTGGTGATGGTGGTGGTGATGTCGGTGATGGTGATGGTAATATGGTGATGCTTCCACTGCTAAAGTGAATGATAATGATAGTAATGAAAATGATAATGCTGATGCTAATTGTGATGATAGTGGAGATCATAGGAATGGTGCTGATGATAACAACACTAACAATGATGATGACAATGATGACAGCATACAAAATTGCTATTTTTTGAACATTATATGCAAGAAAGTTTGCTAAGTAATGAATGTGTCATCTCATGTAATAACAAGTAACACTTTAAGCGTAGGAATATTATACCCATTTTGCAGACAAAAAACTGCCCAAAGAGGCTGAGTAACTTGTCTAAAGGCACATAGCTGGTGTGTGGCGGAGATGTACTCTTTCTGTCTGTCCCAAGAGTAATTTATTTTCTTTTCTTGCCCTTTCTTTTCCTTATTTTGTTAGACTGACAACAGAATGAGATGAGGGTTGGGGTTGTAGGAAGAGGAAGCTGAAAAACTTGCCCAAGGTCACACAGCTTGTCAGTGGTCAGACAAGGATTGTGTTCTCCAAACCTCTGTGTGGTTTTAGGAGCTTGGGACTCCTAAATATGTGTCGGGCTTAATTGGAAATGCACGCCTGCCTGTTTGACTTCCAGAATCCAAGGGACTCTAGGGCCCCCTCTCTGGTGAGCAGGAGAGGGAAGCAGGATGATTGGCCCTGCAGACACTGAGCAAGGTATTTGCCCTCCCCCAGGCCATCTAACTCTGGGCCCACATTCCTAACTGCCAGGGCACACTGCCTCCTACACTTCTCATGACACAGGAAAGACACCAGACTGCTTGGTGAAGCTTCCTGGCCACATACTCTGCCCTGTGCTCAGCCCTCTGGCCTGGATCTCTGCTACACCAAGCCAGCCAATCCTGTCCCTGTCACAGGGCCTTTGTACATGCTGTTTCCACTGCCTGGACTCTACCTCCTCTGGCCCTCCTCCTAGTGACCTCCTCTCTCTGTTGGCCTCAGCTCACAGACCTCCTGCTAACAGAGGCCTTCCCTGACCCGGGAGCTCCTCCCTGGCTCTCCAGCATCCTCTGCCAGGAGGCCCTGCTTTCCCTGCAGCATCACCACTGTAGGGTGAGAGCAGAGCAGGGGTGGGTGCTGGGGGTGGGCTACACCTCTCCAGGGACACAGGAGGGTATGGTCGAATCCATCTGGGTTTTTAACTATTTACATTCAAATAAGTTAAAACTTGTAGTAAGCTTTGGGAATGGTAAAAGATCCATTTGCACACTCTTCAGACAGATTTGATGTTTACACCTTTGTAATTTTCTCATATATACATAACTTTTTGGACTAATCTGAGGGTGAGTGGCAGGCATGACCGCGTCCCCTTGACCCTGTGGTAGACTTGAAGACGGCACTGCCAATTCTTCTTATCCTTTTTCACACATTCTATTAAGATGTGGTGTCTACTTCCCACCCCCTGATGCCAAAGGAAATCGAGGACTCGCTTGGACCAATAGAATGTGGCAGACGTGGTGTTGGCTTCAGTTTTTGAGCTAGTTTTAAGAGAGACCCAGAAGCTTCTGTTTGCCCTCCTGGCATCCAACCACCATATAAAGGAGAGAAGACTTGTCTACTGGGTGGGGAGAGATCATGTGGAGAAAGTGAGGCCCAAGCAGCCTCCCACTGAGCACAGCCCCAGGAACAACCCCAGCTGACACTGGATACACAGAAGAGCCCCACAAGATTGTGAGAAATGAGAAATCAACAGTGTGAATTTTGCCAGGAGTGATGGCTCACACCTGTAATCTCAACACTTTGGGAGGGCAAGGTGGAAAGATCACTTGACTCCAGGAATTTGAGACCAGCCTGGGCAACATAGTGAGACCTCATCTCTGGAAAAAATTGACCTGATGTGGTGACATGCACCTGTAGTCCCAGCTATTCAGGAGCCTGAGTGAGCCAGGAGGAGTGCTTGAGCCCATGAGTTTGAGACTGCAGTGAATAATGATTGGGCTTCTGCACTCCAGCCTGAAACTTCATCTCTAAAAAAAAGAAGCAGCAGAAAAAGGTTGCTATTTTAAGCCACTACATAATATTTTGGGGGTGATAACAGATCTCTGAAACAGTTCTGGAGTACTTCTGGCATTTTCTCCAAGAACAGAGCACTCTCTTATATAAGCACAGTGTGGTTGTATCAAAAGCAGGAAATCGGAAATTTAACATTGGCACAATATTATTATCTAAGCCATAGTCTTTATTTAAATTTCATCAATTGTCCCAGTAATGCTTTTTATAGAATTTTTTTCCTTCCAACCTAGGACCCTTCAAATAAATTTGCTTCTGTTGGCTGGGAGTGTCCACATACAACTGGGAACTAGAAGGGCTGCCATGTAGAAAACACACGCACACCTGGGCAGCTCAGGTGAAGCAGGAGGTTGCTCCCTCCACAGCCCTTGGCTAGAGACCCTGGTGAAGCAGATAGTACACATTTTCAGGCTCACAGACTGAGCTGCTTTTTTATTTCATCTCAACATATTCTGTGACACAGCACATGGTGCCCCACCTCCCAGAACCTCAGTTTCCCACCTGCAAAAATAATCATTTTCCAGATTCATGAGAAAATCTTCATGTGCCCGCCTCTGGCAGCGCATGACGGCAGGTGGATGCTCAGTCAATGGGGGTTGTCATCCTTCCTGTCTTACAAAATGTAAGTTTTATGAGTGAACTATATACATGTTGGCTTAAGAAAGGCTCAGTACCCACAAGACAGAAAAACAACCATTCAGAGTTGAAGAAAACTGCACTTTCCAGGGACCACACCGGCTTCCCTATCTAAAAGCACGACCCAAGTTTGGTGATTGTCCACTCTACCACCCCCAGAAATGCAGAAATGCAGACTGAAGCACAATTTCATTAGTGGTTTTAGTGATATACTCCGGCCAGAGTGGCTAATACCGACTGTTCCAGGAACTGAGCTTTTCTTGGAATCCGAGATTCAGGAGTGGGTGTGGTCAGCTCCCCTCACTTTATCCCCAGATTTCCGCTCATAAATCCGCTTTGGGATTCAGCCTCTCTATTTGTTCTTCTCCTGCATGGTGCCCTGGTAGAAGCCATTAAGGAATTCATAGGCTGCCCACCACCCATCTCGGGTAGGAAGGGAGGACATGGGGTGGGTAACTCCTGGACCAGCCCTTGTGAACCAGCCCTGGGGGACATTGCCCTTTCCTGGCATTAACAGTGGTCACCTCATCCACAAAGTACAGGGAAGTTCTCCCTGCAGAAGAGAACTGGCCCCTTAGGCCTTGTTGTTTTTCAGCAACTGGCTAAACAAGGGGAGAAATATTCACAGAGGGGTGGTGTTCCTCCACCATCTTGGTTCAAACCAGTTGGAAGCTGCTACTAGTGGCAATGCCATACTTAAGGCAGTGCCTTAAGGTCTTATCCCCTTTCCTTGATGGCCTTGGGCTAAGCTCTTTACCATTCAGGTTTTCAGTTTCCCCATCTATAAATGGCAAGGACAAGAATAACTGTGCAAAGGGTTGCTTAGAACAGGGCCGCCTTTCATCTGCAGGCAATACAGTGTAGAGAGGTCTTTGAGATAGAAACACCATGGTTTTATTTACATCAAGGTAAAACTCATACAACATTAAATTAACCATTCTAGAGCCAACAGAATGAATTCTTCCTTTCTGGCCATGCTTTGCTCACACACCCTCTGCCCAAAACACCCTCCCCTCCCTTTTTCACTCCAACAGCTCCCACACATCTGAAGACACCACATACTTCCTCCAGGAAGCCTTTCTGTAATGCCCCACCTGAATTTAGGGGTCCCTTGCCTAGTCCCTCTTTGTCATAACACTCTTTACTCTGTTTCAAGAACATTCTATCTAACCAGCCTTCTCCACTGGGCTGTGAGCTCCTTGGGCAGGAGGAACTCTGGGTCTGGGGTCCCTCACACTCCTCAAGGCCACATCTAGGATGGAGTGGGGTCTGGCCTGCCAAGAGCCTTGCAAGGAATTTTCCTCTGGGAGCCAGCTGTTCCCTGTTGCATGTGGTCTTGGTGGAGGGTTAATCATGGCATCTGAGCCTATTTGGTCATGAACTGGGCATGTGACCCATGCTGGGTCAATTGGACTCTCCTTGCTGAGGGATTTCAGGCATGAGGAGTGAGGCGGAGGAGGGTGAGAGCTGACACCAAGCTGTTCTGAGTTCCTCTTACTTCCTGCTACCTGGAAGCCCAGAATTGCTACAAGTGCTGTCTTCCCACAGCCTGATGGTTCAACTTCTTCTCAACTTTGTTGAGCTGCCCCAGACCTTGGAAATAAATGCCGTTTGTCGTGTAAAGTTTGCTAAAGTCTGTTTGTGTTGTTTTGCTCCAAAAAACCCCAGAAGATAGAGCATATTCATAATTCTTTAACAGATGCCTACCTCAGTGAACAAAGGAGCTGACTTGAGGGAGGAGATGGCCAATCAGATGGGGAGGACTGAAGAAAGGCATTGCCAGGGACCCCAGAGGGGCACACACGCTAGGACAGAGTGCAGGTGGGCAGGAGCAGTCTCGCTGCAAAGCCGGCTTTCCATCCTCTCTGCCTCCCTCTCTGTGTGTTCATTCTGGTTTAACACAAAACAGACAGAACATGTCCAAACCTACATGGCGGCTTGCGGGCAGGACAGTGGGGAGGGATGGGTCTGGGAGATGAGACTTTAAGCCAGCGTTGTTCGACCTTTTTATCTCACGACACACTTGAACCTATAGTTAAACTTACTTGGCACCCTTACATTATGTTAATAAAAAAAAGAATTTAAAAAAAGAGAATATACTTACTATGCTATCAGTTTCTTTTGAAATAATTTAATTATTTAAATTATTTCAAATTTAATGAAATTAAATTTAAATTTAATTATTTAAAATTTTTTCAGTGGTATCTGTAGTTCAGTTGGCAAGGCACCAGCCACATACACCGGGGTAGGGAGGGGTTCAAACCTGGCCCCAGCCAAATAGCCAGGTGTTGTGGCAACCGCCTGTGATCCCAGCTACTTGGGAGACTGAGGCCAAACTCTGAGGCTTAAGCTCAAGAGTTTGAGGTTGCTGTGAGCTGTGATGCTACGGCACTCTACCCAGGGTGACACAGTGAGACCCTGTCTCAAAAAAAAAAAAATCTTAAAATGTTTCAAGGAGCACCTAAGATCCTCTCACAGCTCACCAGCGGCACACCAGTTGAAAATCACTGTTTAAACGCTGTTCTTCTTCCCCAGGCACTGATGGAGAACCTGGGGGGCAGGATGGTGCCCCAGAGCAAGCTGAGAAATCAGAAGTCTGACTTAGCCAACAGCATGTTGCATCAGAAAGAATTGTCTTACTTCAATAAAAATTGAGGATCTCTTCCTTAAGCTTTTCAAAAGATGGGCTCCAGATGGACTAAAGGCCTAGACATGAATGGTAAAATAACAAAGCCAGTCAAGGAGAGCAAGAAAAGATATCTTGTGCCTAAAGGAAGGAATGATTCATAAAAGCACAAGACAAAAGAAAAAAAAAATGATGGATTTGACTGGATCACAATTAAGCATTCCCATTTACAAAGGGCTCCACAGGCAGAGGCAACAAAGAGCACAGTAGACTATATTTGTGAAGACTGGAAGTGATAAGTGGTTATTACTTAGAATATGAGGTTGGACAATTAAATTTCCAAACTTGTCCTAGAAAAAGTGCCACATCCCTCACTACAATTCCTTTCAAGGTGTCCCCTTAGGAAGCTGTGCATGATGCCAGTGCACAGTCCACCTTTCAAAGCAATTTTGGAATTCTTTTTCTGGGATGGCCATCAGAGCTGTCATCATACAGGGACTGACAATTAAGCCTGTGAACTCAAACAGGGCTTTGAAGGGTGGACTAGCGGCTGGCATGGGTGTGTAGTTCCCCAAGGGGAGAGCTTTGAGGTGACCACAGTAATATTCAGCAGTGAGGGATGTAGCACTTTTTCTAGAATAAGTTTGAGAACTTAATTGTCTTATGACCTCATATACAGAGACTCTTTCAAGCAATTAGAAAAAGAGAGGATTTAAAGAAAAATAGGCAAAGGTTGTGAAAAGGCAGAAGAGCGGTCTAAATGGTCAATCAGAATAATGAGATATGCAAACTCATTAGTGAAAAGGAACAGTAGTTTTTGAAGCAAGGCATTGCTTTAGACCAACACGAGAAAGGCAAATTTACACAAATGGATTAAGTCACGCTGGGGACAATGCCTTGAAGAACCAGACACCCATATGCACTACAAATGGACAATCTTTCTGGAGCGGCTTTGGTGAACTCAGAGAGGAAGAGGTCTGGGAATACCCCTCAACCCTGAGATTCCTCTCTGGGGTAGGGAGGTACAGATGACTGGGCAATTATCACATAGGTCACTCACTAGAAGGGCAGGATGCAGATGCCCAGTTGCTCATGGGAGCAGGGAAGTGGGGACATCCTGGTGCCCATACCTCACTAGGAAACACCCTTGGGCCAGGCAGGAAGCTCCAGGCATACCACACCGCAGGCTGTGACAGGAAGCAAGGAACAAGGTACCAGGCTCATAGTGAGGGGTAGTGAACATTAGTTCCCAGGTCATGCAAACATGGCGTCCCCAGTAAGGTCAGGCTTGCACCTAAGAAAGCGCTTGCACATTGGATAATTTTTCTTCCATTCCTGAGATACTTTGCTAAGAAGAACATTTTCCAGTTCCATCCACGTAAACACGAAGGAGGTAAAGTCTCCGTTTTTCTTTAGGGCTGCATAGTATTCCATGGTGTACATATACCACAGTTTATTGATCCATTCGTGGATTGATGGACACGGGCTTCTTCCATGATCTGGCAATTATGAATTGGGCTGCAATAAACATTCTGATACAAACATCTTTATTGTAATGTGATTTTTTATCTTCTGAAACGAATCTATAGCTCTCAAACGAAAGATACAACTTAATTCTAGCCCAAGAATATGGGGAGGGGGTGGGGAAGGAGAGGGGAGAAGGGCGGTTGGGTGGTGGGAGGGTGACTGGAAAAATCACCTATATATTTGTCTAACAAGGGTACAAGTGAACTTTTCTAGAACTAGAATATAAATGTTTTGATACAATGACTAAGCAAATGACATGAAATTTATGTTAAACAGCTTGATGAAAGTATTTCAAATTGTATATGAA